>KV429081.1:201766-233348 GCA_001632345.1 Daedalea quercina L-15889
AAGTCCATAACAGGTAAGGATAAGTCCTATCCCGTCATGTAACACCCAAAATAGTCGAAGTTCAACAACCACTCCTTGTTCAACAATCAATGCTAGAGCACGTCACCTTGCTGGGCTGCGCTCAGATGGAATTGTAGAACCGCTGGTGCTAGATCTGATTGATTATGCCAGGAGTCTGAGGCTGGGTGAGCATATTGATTACCTGCATTGGATGGATACCTTTCAGGCAGCAGCAGTTGAATTGGTCAATGACCTAGAGCCAATGATAGCACTGTTTAACTTACCCTATATGTACACAACGCATACAGCTTATTGCAGGATACTGTGTGCTTCACCATAGCAGTGTTGTCATATGTGGTCAATCTTATGCTGTCATCATTTGTACAGTAACATATGGACGGGTCACGGTATTCCATGTACTGCATTGTTGCTCGTTACTGCTGTGGCGTTGATCGAACACGCTCATCATTGGCTACCCTCTGGCACTGACTGGTCTCATCAATATTAATGACTGCGTCTGAATCAATTTTATGTGCGGCGCAAGTAGATCGCTCTGACATTGTGCCGCAGAACTTTAAGTTGCGCTTCTGTCATTTCACGTGCAGTGCATTGCTATGATTTCAGACCTCAATGTAAGCCCCACGGCGTTCGTACACATGCCGCTCTTATTCAACACTTGCTGTAGACGAACGGACTAGCGTCGCGTATCCGTGCCTGGTAGGCTTATTCTTGAAGGCGAACAGTGCGTGCAATGGCTCACCCTGTGACCATGACTCTTCTTGTCCGAGTCAGAATATTGTAAGAGTGCCTCATAGATTTTTCCTTTCTGCCCAAGGCTGGTCAGCGGAGACATCCGGTAGTATATACCAAGACCTGGATGGATGATAATGGTAACTCTGAACCTTCGGGCCCTGTGATCTCTCGGCCACTTGGGCTAATTTGCTTATTCGGTTTTCGCGACAGTGGGACCCCGTCTCGCACGTCGCCCGACGTCGCACGGCAGCGCCACGGTCCCAGTAGGTCTGAATAGAGCTCATAGGAAATCCTAAAGTCACAACTTGGATCTAGACACCGTCGGACACCATTGATAGGGGAGAGTCGAGATCCTCGGAGCGCTGGCGTGAGTGAACTCAAAACATCAATTCACTTATTCAGTCCAATTAGATCAGAGGATTACCGCGAAAGGCCATGAGCGTCGGTTCCTTACACTGGAAGAGTTGAAATCCAAGTGTTCAGCGGATCCATGATTACTTTGCGGCGGAAGACCATTAGTAGACCATCGAAGCTGGCACTCGGTGACATCTCTGATTCTGAGTCGCATCGAAAGAGCACAGAGTCGGGAGACAGGACTCGGGGTACTCAGTTCCGTAGAACAGTCACGGTGCATCATAGGTGTACAAAGTACGGACTCCAATGTTGCCCTTCCGTAATAATATCTTCCGATACTAGGTTACAGATGAGCGTCGCAAGCAGGATACTTACTCACCTCAGAGATTTTAAAATGTCAAAGGGGGTACTTGCGGTTTTGATCGGTTAGACATATCTTCTGGTTAGCGTCGTGACAGGAACAATCAACCCTACCGCATGTATGCGAGCAAGCATTGCGGGTAATCAGTCAGTCTCGCGCGCTCATCGGACGTTTCAACATTGCCTCTGCGAATGTCCACTGTCGGATGCCGTCGTCTGGTCGTTGCGTAGCGCGTTGTGGGTTTCAGTGTTTTGCCGGCCCGAGAATAGATAAACATCAGCGAGTGGGAACAGAGGTAGGAAGGGGAACTCCGTACTTATTCCTTCTCGCATTTGTATAGCGAAAATAGGAAGAGGTGAAACAAAGCGCACGACAGCAGACCAGCCACGCCGTACGCGTAAATGCCAGGATGAATGGCCTGCCCCTCGTGTCCGAACCTCCGGCACTCCAACGAAGGCACGCACCACAAGACATCTCTCGTTGGCGTTCATGGGCAACGCTGAACGACTCGAGGGTGCATTCGAGCTTCAAGTCGGAAGTCCCACCGTCTTCTTGGCCGCCTTCTCTCACTTCAGATCCAGGTGCTGCGCCAGGGTCTTCCGAGGAAAAGGTAGCAAGAGTAGACGTCAGAGTCGGAGGAGGCAGATTACATATGGAAGGGAGAGATCATGATCGCGAAGGGCAGGTAGGTAGTGCCTAAAGCGAGAACGTGGGGCAGAGCGAAGTGGGGTACTGAGCATCATGCCTAGGGTGACTTGGTATTTGTGTCTTCACGTGCACGATTCAGGACTAAACGATCGATGCTGAGTGACCAGTGCTGGCCGGTACGGGTGGAAATATCGCGCCGGGAGCATCAGCATTCGCGACATGGATGCACCTTGAATTGTCAACGACGAGACGAATCGTAGACGTGGTACGGATCCGATCGCCTACTCACTGTCAACATCCGAACTGCCCTCCTGGTAGCGGTTTTGGTCAGGACTTCGTGCAGAATGATTGCAATACAGACCCATGCTTGCACGCAGACTGCTACGGATATCTGAGGACGACCTGTGAGTAGATCGGCACTTGAAGCTTCATAAACACTTGCGTTTGCTCGGGAACTAGTACTATCGACCAGGAAGTTCTTTACCTCGTAGGCTGGTCGATGGGCACAGCTAACTTTAGAGTGTAACTGCGCGCATGATACGGCTATAATGGTCGTGAGCGGGAGAAAGAACGGCGAACTTGGTCATTCGACTTCTCAGTGGACTGTCGGCATAAACCACCGTCGAGTCCCGTCGCTTGCTCTCCAAGTAGATTCGTGGCTTTTGAGTCATCACCATCCAGTGTCCCATGACGAGTCCATTCATGTCGACGGTCGCCCTGGTCGCCGCGGGGGAAATTTGACAAACGGGCAATCACCACCTGTCTCTGCCGATCGAGTGGGAGGCACACTGGAGCGACGTGCGTCGAGATGGCTGACGGCGGCGTACGTCGTTAAATTCTGACCTGACCAAGACAATCGCGACGTACCAACTTCGTAATGGTTTCAATCGAGAAGGTGGCTCATCGGTATGTACTCAACTTCGGACTCGGACTGCTGGGTATGCGCCCTATAGCGATCGAATGCATAGACTCGCTACACCGACAACATATGGGGACATACAACAAAGTGGTATGTCTAACCTGCGTGGAGTAGCTGACCACCCATCCCTGAGCGAGGCGGCGATAATTTGACAGCACCGACGGGCCAATGTTGAGCGTACAGTGCAGAGCACTGCCCACACGCCGCGTTGAGACTACGATGCGATTTGCCCGACAGATGAGCAGGAATCAATTTTGTATGACCATCCCTTTAGTCCTTCCGCTATGCAGGGGCGACCAGTTTGTGGATGCAGTTGGGCGATAGCTCGGTAAAGCAGCACCTGAGGGGTCCAGTAGATGTTCTGGTCGCGAAGACGCAGAACACTGGGCAAGCTTTCCAAAGCAGCGCCCAGCACCCTAGCTACCGCACACAACAGGGCATCTTCCAACGAAAAAGAAAAGGAAGAGGCCCGAGTGCGCGTCATGCGGCCGATAATCTCCGGCCGCGGAGGCTGCGAAGGTTGGCTGGGCGTCGAGCGAGCCCGAAGAAGGGGACGCGGTTGACAGGTTGGACGGGCGACTACCGGGCGAGTGCCACGACCAGACACCAGGGCCCCCAGGGGCGGGAGAAGGGGACGAGTATGCGGGGCGAGTGAGCGGCGGAGAGGTGGGAGCCCCGCATCCCGGTGACTTGCGCCCCGACGTCATCGTCGCTCGCCAGGCTGCCGGCCGCGGCGCAGGGGCGTAGCAGGTGCGGGCCGTAGCCAGGTCTCCGACGGGCAGCTAATGGTGCCGTGGATGAGTCAGTAAACACTGCGAGAAGCGGGGCTAGGCCATAGTTGAGCTCAGTGTCTCGCGCTGGCCGGTTCGCGGGCGAGTGGCAAACCGGGGAGGGGGACTGGATGTAAGAAACGCTGGGGCCTTCTCTGTCGTCCAGACCTCTGTCTGTGCGTGTGGGTGTGCGGACCTGCGGTCGAGCGGGAGGTCAGCAGGTCGACGCCGATCATCTCGCGGTGTCCAGGACGTTGGCCGCTGTGCCGTACGAGGTAGCTGGCCGCAGTTTCCTGGAAGGCGTGGTTATGGAACGCTGAGGAGGTGGCGAAACACGCGGCAGTCGTTTGGTAGGTGGGTTCCTGATTGGCCTGTCGACCGGAGACGGCGGCGGTCCTGTCCACCAAGGGTCGGATGACTAAGCCCCGCGCAAGATAAACTACGTGCGACGACTCACGGTTGGGCGAGGGGACGGCATGCGAGTGGGTCAGCGCATTCGAACTTGGGGACGAGGGAGGCCGGGAGAGCAGTACAGCCCGCGCGCGTGGCGAGCCGCCGCGTCGCCGGAGCGATGGGATCCCTGACCGCGAAGGGCGAACCAAGTTCGAAGCCCTCGGGACCTCGTATCGGCTCGTGCATCGAGGCAATGAGGCGGTGGGGAGGCTATAGCGAGCTGACAGCGCGGCGGACGCTCACCTTGCTTCCCCCACGGGCTTCGCGCCGCACACTTTGTTTGGGCTAGCCTGGCGGCTACGACTGCGTACGCACGCACGGGGGCGGACGTACTGCATGTATGTATGTACGTGCTTCGCAGACTCGGCGACTCGGACGGCAGCTGCCTGCCTAGGTAGCACGCCGCGACGCGAGGGTAGTGCGGGTCGCCAGGGGGGAAAGAGAGCACAACCTGGACGCCCGCGCGCGGGGGGACGGCTTCTGCGGGATTCGCGGATTCGCGATTCCGTGGCGACGACGCACATAGGCACAGAGGCGGCACGGAAATGAACGGGCGACGCGGCGCGCAGTCGCGGTTCGCACCACCGCGACGCGGCGGAGCGGTGAGGGGCCGCCCGCGCGGGCAAGGCACGCACTGCGCAAGCAGGCAGGTAGGCAGGCTGGGGGGCAGCTTCCCGGCCACGCCGTGCGTTCGAGCGCGGCTCTCCCGACGCAGCAGCTCTGGAGTGTGCTGGCAGGGTGACCGAAGTCGAAGGCGAGCGCGGGGACTACAAATTCGGGGGCACTAGCGGGGTGCACGGCTGGCGCGTGTTGGCCTCGGGGGGCTCACGTTGGCGCCAGCGGGCCGCGCCTTGCCTCGCGCCGCAGGTGCCAGTGAATAGTCGGGCTCTGTAAGCTCTCTGCTGCTGCTGCAACAGGAAGGCGGGCGCTCTTTCGCTCGCCCGGCAACGGCGTCCGATGACGGAGTGTTCCCTCCCAAGGGGGGGTAATTATACGCATCGGTGGCGACACGGCGCGTGTGGACAGGGACCCTGGGGAGAGCCTGACGAGATGGGTGGATAGCAGGGGATTCGTTGTGCAGACACCGAGGCCGACGGCGAGTGGGGCGGGTGCTGTACTGGCGAGCAGTGCTGCGCGCGCGACTGGGGCAAATCAGACAAATGCAGCCGCAGAGAAGATGGACATGAGAAGGCGACTTACGGTGGTGGGTTGGCGTGCGGATTTGGCGACGGGGACGGCACGTGGATAGCGAGGTGGGTGCGCGGGCGGCGGGTAAGTACGGGGTTAGCGCCGCCGACCGGGGGGTGGGAGTGGGAGATGGGAGATGGGATGGACTGGAGCGGGTGGGCGTCCGGAGGGTGGCTGGGCGGCAGGAGAGGCGTGCCTCGTTGAAGAGGCGTTGTGATGGGCGGGGTCGGGCCATATGGCTCGTTCGGGATCGGATGGGAGCGATCCCAGAGACGCGCGGCGGTGAAGGAACACACCTGGCTGATGTCTAGACCATCGGGTATGCTCCCCGTCGCCGCCGTCGTTGCGCTCTCCGGCTGCAACGGTGGCGGCGGTCGCGGCGGGCCGAGGAACCGAGGTGGGCAGGGCCGATCCCAGAAGCCGGCGGCCGGCCAGGCACGGGACGAGCCCGGCGACGTGCGAGCGGTGATCAGCGGCGCAGCGGCGTGGGCGGCGCCGGTATTCCATTCGAAGGCACGTGGGCGGGACGCGTGAGACGGCTTCTCGGGCTGAACGATTCTGCACGGACGCCTGCCGCCAGCCAGCCCTCCGACGGCGAGCGCGCACCGCCAGAAATAGTAGAAGCTTGCTCCCGACCATCGCACCCAGGACCCCAGCCACTGCTCGCGCACCGCCCGCCTCCGTGATCGGCTGCGCGCGATCACCCGCCACCGGCGCGCGCCGCGGCACTGAGATCGAAAAGCGGTGGCGGTGGCCATGGCCGCGGATGAGCGGTGGCCGGTGCGCGCTGTATGTACGGCCACGGCGCACTCCAGCGTACTTATCTTGGCGCCACCGTCCATCACGGACGAAACGGGGATAGCGGGGTGGGCGCACCTGCGCACACGCGGGCGCGTTCCTGTCGGGACTCCGGAGGGTTGGACAGGGGGAACAAGAGAGAGAGAGAGGAGAGGGTTACGTACGGTGTGAACGGCCGACATCTATCCGCGGAGGACAAGGCAGCGGCGGGCGGGGCGAGCCGTGAGGCGTCTGCGTCTGCGTCTGCCAGTCTGCATCTGTGTCTGGTGGCCAGGCACGCGGGCGCGCCGAGGAGGGCAACGCGGCTGCCTGCGTTCGCGGGGCAGATGGCGCGGCGAAGGAAGCTGCGGGTGCTCGGTGGGCCAGCGTGCGTCCGTGCGTGCGTCCGAGAAGCGGGGCGGTTGGCAGACCCGGGAGCACACCGAGGTCCGGGCGATGGCCCGTTGAGATGGAGATGCGGCAAGGGGAAGGAAGCCTGGGGGCAGAGAGGGGGGAAGGGGGTGCGGTGCGGTGGTGTGACCCCGCGCGGGCCGCCGCCATGAGGCGGGGGAGGAGGAGATGGACGTGGGGAGATGCCGTATGTACCTGTGCATGGGCTGCGCGATAGGCCGCAGGCGGAGCGGCAGCTGAGGGCAGCTGCAGTGGGTGGCACTGGCAGGCGGACGGGCCACCCAGGCGGCCGGGCGCGTGGTGATGGCCGGGGGGCGACTGGCCTGGGCGTGGCCGTGCGGCAGCCGAGCAGCGGGCGGCGCGGGCCGTCACCCGTCTGCGAGCGCGGGTCGCCTCCTTGCCTCCTGTGGCGACGAGGCGAGGCACAGCGCGCGCGCGCGCGCGCGGCCGCCACAGCCAGCCACAGCCACATTCGGGCGGAGATGCCGGCGGGCGCTGGCGGGACGGGCGGGGCGCGACAGGGTGGCCGGGGACAGGGCGCGGAGCCGAGGGGAGTGGCGGGAAAACAGGGGATGCGGCCGGAAAAGGCAGGCGGGGAGCCGGGGCAGGCCTTGTTGTCGCGGGCGCGCGACCCCGGCACGGGCCAATCACAGCTCGACCCCCGCCCGATCGGGGAACGGCAGCCACCCGCGAGCGTGCCGCACGCTCACCGCTCAAATATCGTCCCCCCGCCCGCCAACGGCCCTCCCATCCGACGCCGCGCCCCTCCCCTACGCCTCCCCTTGGCCCCTTCCTCCTCCTCCCCCTCCTCGTCGCCCCGTGCGATGTCCAGCTCCCCTCGCCCGCCCCCGCCCGCTCCCCTCCTCGCCGCGGCCCTCCCCGCCACCGCGACCGCCGCCACAACAACAACAACAACAACAACCCCGGCCCGCTCGCCGCCGGAGCCGCCACACGCGTCCGTCCCCGCAAAGCCGCTCTCCAACGGCCCTGGCCCCTCCCCCGTCGCCGGCCAGTCCCCCGCCCAGCTCGCCGCCCTCCTCTCCGACGCTCTCCGCGACGCCGACGCCCTCCGCTACGAGCTCTCCAAGTCTCGGCGCCGCGCAGAAAAGGCAGAACGCCTCCTCTCGTCCCTCACCCACTCCACATGCTCGCCCTCCCAGCAGCGCCCCCCCGCAGAGTCCTCCGCGCCCTCCACCCCCCCCAATGGCCACCACCAGCCACTCCCCGAGTCTGCCGTCAAGGCCATCCTCGACGCAGAGGCACGCGTCGAACGCGCAGAGGTCGCTCGCGACGACGCTGAGGCGCGTCTTCGCGTCATCCAGGAGGCGTGGACCGAGCTCAACCACTACCTCAACACCACCGAGGTCCGCGCCGCTGACGCGCGCATGTCCTTCTCGCGCATCGTCGCGGACGGTGGTGGCCAGCTCGTTCTCGTCCCTGTCCACGCGGCGGGCTCGTCCTCTGCACTTCCTCCCTCCCAACCTCCCCACCACACGCTTCCCCCCCTCAAGTCCCTATCTTCCCGCACCTCCTCTAGCTACCGCCCGCCCTTTCCGTCCCTCCCGCCTCCGCCGCTCCCCAACGCCAACAGCCGCGTGAGGCCCCGCTCTGGCAGTCTTGATGGCTACCCCAATTCGCTCACTGGCCCTGGAGGTCCTCCCCCGCCCAAGCGCATGCGCAGCGAACGCGATCCTGCCGACCGCTCCCGCCAATACAGTGTCTCGGTAAGTCTGGCCACATCTCCAGATGACAGCACCTGACGCGCGGTCCTGTAGCCCTCCGCCTCGCCTCGCTACACTTACATGAACGGTCGTCACGACCCTGGTCTCGTCCCGCTGCAGCACTCGGGCAGTGCGAGCGTCCCTGCCCTCCATCCGTACTATGGCGCCTCTGGTCCTAATCCACCGTATCGCGGCCACTCGCACCACCGTGATGAGCCCGTCCAAATCCGCTACGTCGACGCCAACGGCCGTCCCACGCACCACGAGCGGCACTCTCGCCGGCGCGGGCGCTCCCGCTCGCCCCATTCCCGTTCGAGAAGCCGCGAGAGCTCGATGAGCGTCGACGAGATGATATTGGAGGCGACGACGGGCGACGATCACGAGCGCCAGGGCGCGCCCTTGGGACGCCCGCATTCGCAGTCGCTCACCCACCATCCATCGCAACAGATGGCCATGCCGCGCCCGCGCCACCGCTCGCAGTCCCCCATGAACCGCGGCGAGTATCTCGCCGTGCCCCACTCTCGTTCTCGAGGTGCGTGCGATCTCGCGCCCCGCACACGTAGCTGGCTAACGCATTCGCAGGACCAGGCGGTTCCCCTGGCAGTGGCGGTGTTTCGCCGATCCCAGGGCACCCAGGTGCAGGCGGTCCGCTCGGCGCTCCTGGCCAGATGCAGACGTACCAGACCCACATCTTTGCGCCGCCGGTCACTGGAGCGCCCGTCAAGAAAAGCAAGCTGACCGGCGCAGCGAGCTCTGGAAGCCTGGGGCCGAATGGAAGCGTCCTCACGCTCGGTACGTGCCCTGCTGCGTCCGCTGGCAGCTGCCACCGGCCCCCTGCTGACCAGTCTTTTCGCAGGCCCCAACGGATCCGTCATCTCGGGCCCGTCGGTGATGGGTGGCGGCGGATTCCCGCCCACGAATGCCCAGGGCCAGCGTATCTGTCGTCAGTGCGGGCTGCCGGGGCGGTACAAGGAAGGCAAGTGTGTCGAAAAGTGGGGTCCAGGGCCCGAAGGCCCGGGCACGGTGTGCGACCGGTCAGTAGATCTCCGCTCGCCCTTCCCATCGCATGCGTGGCTGACAGAGTGCTGTTGTGTGATGTACAGGTGCCGCAAAAAGATGAAGCGCGTCGAGCGGCGCGGCACGCTGGATGGACAGCTCGCGATGGGCATTTCCCACCACCCGCCAGCGGCCATCCACCCGTCGTCCCACCAGAGCCTCCTCAATGGCCACGGCCCCGGCCCTGATCGGTCCCTGCACCGCACAGACACGCTTCCCGTGAACCACCCCTTCTCCCACTCGCAGTCCTCGCGGCACCTCGGGCCCTCCCCCTCCATGACGTCGCCGTACTCACGCCGCGAACGCGACCACGAACGCGATCGCGAGGACGTGCGCACGCAGCCCGCGTCGCCGCCGTCCCACGTCAGCTCCCAGCGCTCGCCGCCCACCCCGCCGTACATCGCCACGCTGCCCGGTGCGTCCGTCGGTGACGAGGATGACGCGTACGAGATGGAGCGCGAGCGCGTCGCGCGCGCCAAGGGCTCCCGCGTGCACAGCCCGGCGGGACGCCTGCCCCACCACAGCAACCACCGCTCGACGGACCGCAGCAGCAGCCTGAGCAACTCGCCGCCGCTGAACGGCATGCAGAACGGCGGCGTGGCACTGTCCGCGAGGGGATCGCCGAGAGGCTCGATCGGCTCGCGCGCGAGCGGTGGCAACTCCAACTCGCGTTCAGACATGGACATGGACGCTGACGCTGATGCCGACGCGGATGCCGACGCCGACGCTGACGCGGAGGTCGATGCTGACGCGGATGCGGATGCGGACCTGCTTGAGGCGGTCGACGCGGCCGAGGCGAACAACTCGGGGAATGACGAGTGGCTGAAGAAGGAGGAAATGTAAATTTTTTGGTATATTGGCGTCCTCTGGTCTACGTAGGATACTTATTTGATGCGTCACGAACTTACGAACGATTGTCGTCTGCTGTGTAACTCTTATCTCTGACATACGCGTTGTTGCTGTAGAACCTGTAGCTAGATCGTTCCGATGTTATGGCAGTGCTTTCGTGTGCGTTTCCTCTTTGTATGGGGGTAGCTAGAGTGAAGCTTTCAGGTCTCAAGGTTAAGATTACTCAAGCGTCTTAAGCCATCCGTCCAAGTGCGGTCGCGAAACAACGACGTCCGCTTCATGCACTACATTCTATAGTGTATCAAGTATTGACTATGCAACATCTAGGTTACGTGCTCTATTCTTGGGCCTTCTGTGCATCTACGTGCAAGAACTGCTCGATGGCCCACTCTGCCACATCCCATTGCTCGTCGAACGACTCGCGCCACTGCCACTGCCAGTTCCGATGAATCGACTTGCCCAAAGCGTCGAGCTCATCGCGCTCGTCGATAGGGTCCCTTGGGCTCCCGTCGTACTCCCCCGGACAGTTGAACTCGCACATCCGGCCTGTCTCGCGAGCGCGCTTGAAGATGGTGTGCGCAAAGGGCAGCCGTACGCTTTGGTAGATCCGGAGGACGTCGTGGACGCGGTCGAGTGTCGTGAGCGGGTGGGCGAGGAGCCGTCCTAGGATGTATGCGTCCTGCAGGTGCGTGGATCAGCGCGTTTCGACAGGATACGAGAAATCTGCCGTACTTCGATGCTTTGTCCAGCGCCAGCGCCGAGATGAGTCTCCATCGCGTGCACCTAAACAACAGAGTTCGGTGACCACATCGAGGCGCTCGTACATCGCGCGACACGCACCGCGTCTCCAAGCAAGGCCACACGGCCGCGGACTGAGAAGGGTAGCCCCGCAATCATGTTGATCACCCAGCGGGTAGGTCGCTCGACGCACTTGAAGGAACAATCCGTCAACTCTGGCGTGTGCCCAGGAGCGCTTTGTGTACCTGCAGCATGTCCTGGACCTCTTTCTCCCAGCCTTCAAAGAGCTCCAGAATCTCTTCTTTGGGGGCCTCCTCGGCCCATTTGCCTTCATAGACCGTGCCCTCCTTCTCCGGTCTTGTCTTGAAACCGATCCAGTTGATGAAACTGCCGTGCGATACTGGGTAAGAAACGACGTGCTGTGTGGCCCGTCCGACCGTCAGAACAACCACCATTCCGTAATGGCGGCTACGCTTACCTTCGACTTCCCGGAGTACTGATGACCGAGTAGACGCGAGGCATCGACGCAACAGTAAGCACGATACCATTGATATTTCTGAGTCGTGTCAACTTACACATAGAGTGTATCGAAACCCTTGATGCTCAGGATCAATCTTCTTGAGCCTTTCGGTCGGTATGAGTGCCCTGTAGGTGATGATACCTGTCCACTTCGGTGTTGCGGCAGAACATCTCGGACAATGCTCTCGAGCGACGTCCGGAGAGCAGTCTTGACGGTGGGCAATGTCGTACATGGACATGCGCACCGACGATTTGACTCCATCAGCCCCGATGACGACATCCGCTTCCGCCGTCGTCCCGTCGGCGAAGTGCAGCTCATAATATTTCACGTTTCCGTCGTCGTCTGTCATCTCCGTGTAGTCGACAAGCTTCTTCCCGATGTGGATTGTGTACGATTGTGGCACGTTGTTTAAGAGGACTTGCACCAGATCAGAGCGGTGCATTGTGGATGAACCGACTGTTAGTGAGTGTCGTTAGCAAGGCGCCGCCGCCAAGTGTTCTCCGATCGGCATTCGAAGACTTACAAGGCAACATGACGGTAAAATAATTGTAGGTATCCTTCGTTCTGTCTGCACGCCTGTACACAAAACCAGGGCCTCGTTCGGAGGGCTGTGGGTAGTTTATGGTATGCACGACAGATTCCCTGCTCACCAACTGCTTTACTAGGAGGCCTTTCGGACGCCTTGGCCAACTGATCGTCAATTCCAAGCAACTGCATGACTCTCCAAGTCCGTTGCCATACGCTGATCCCTGCGCCAAACGTCGTGACGTCAGGATGCCTCTCGTAAATGGCCACTTCGATAGGTGAGTCTTTGCACTCATATTTCGCGAGCACAGTCGCCAGTGCCAGCCCTGCTATTCCGGCTCCGCTAGGCGCAGAAGTCAGCGTGTAGGCGGGATGTAGAAAAATGAACGCAAGGGACAAACCATATTGCGACCCGAAATCTCGGGTTTGGACTCGTCGCCGGGGCTCCCATTGTGCGACGTAGTTCTCCGTCGGACATGGGTTGCAACGTATGAGACATTTAACGGATGTAGTCGGCAGCTCTCTCATCTTGTTTGGTTCTGGACGAGAGCTCTACGCAGCCGGCACGCCGAAGACCGCTTGTGCAATTCTGGCGGCTTACATTCCCTCGAGAATACGCACATACCGTTCTTTCAATTTCATGCGACCCGACGAAGCATAACGATCCGGCATGTCATTACGATGGTGTATCTAGCTCTCGCACACAAACCGCAGAGCGGCTCGCTAGCGCTCAGCTTTCGTCACAACGACGACGACGGTGCGCAGGAAGGTCAGAGCGTCGCACCTACTTGGCTTCACACGACACGAGCACGGCCTTCACATGGCGGCGCAGAGGCGGACGTGCTTTCAGGAATCGCCCGAACATGTTCCGGTAGCTCCTCCTTTGTAAGCCTGCATCGTCTATCCGGGGATCCGTCGAGGTGGGCGGGTGCGGCGTCACGTCGGGTGCCTTAGCATGTGGATTGAACACCGTCCCGCCAGCGCTGGGACACGCGCTGGGACAGGGTTGCGCGCCCACCGCCTGACCACTGCCTGCCCGTCTTCTATCTCAGCAGGCAGAGAAGGCGGGGGGAACCTACCCCGCGGTATCGCGGGTCCGAGTGCTTAAGCGCAGGGTCACCTCAGCAAATAAGGCAAAAGCGACGATCCACCCGTCGGGAGAAGTACGCGCTGCCATTCGAATGTCCACCGCCACAGGTGTATTCTGGACGACGAACTTCGTCAGTTGTATCAGCATCGGAGCAGGCTTGGGAAGTGAACGTCATAGTCAGGGGCCCGCCGTGTGACCGATGTGAAGGCCCGTCACCATATGAGCATTCACTGGCAGAGCCGGCCTTGTGTGTGATAATGAGGCGAGCATGGAGGAGACGTGGGGTAGCGGACTCACTGCACCTGACACGAGTATAGGTAGACACACCTGTAACCCACAACCTCCACTTTTGTCACTTGCACGTATAGGCGTACATATGCATGCATCCCAAAACATCGCGCGTCGACGGTATTGCCAGATATGCATTTTCACCGTACGTGACCGCGAACCAAGGGGGCAAATAACACATTCTCGCCGAAGATATCTGCAAACGACACTATTACTGCTGCCAGCCAAGTTATTTACTGCTGAAGGACATACCAACATATACGCCCACGTTTCGTCCATAACAGATCCAGTTCCACAGCAGTTGAAGAACAATCTTAGGAAAGTCGAAACCTCAGACGCGCATGATCAAGGTAGAACTTCACGACACTTTACATTAATGTTACGAATGATACATCAGTAATAAATCACAAAATACATCCATAGAGTATCCATCAGACATACACCCAACTCGCTGGCAAGTCCCTATCCAACCCCGAAGGACTCGGACAAGTGACGAACCAAACGTCCTCGCGTCGACGAAAGCCGACAAGTGCTCTGCATAACGAGCGGGCGCTGTTGTCATCGACTGGACATGAAGGATGTGGCACGAATAAACGTGCGAGACTCGAGTTAGTACCTATAAAATAGATCCTAGCTGAGTATGTTCTGAGTATTCACAATGTCGGGGCGAGGGCTATATAGGCGGTGAGTTTAGGGCAGGGTCAACATACGAAAATTTGCGCCCGGAACGATCATGTGATCGGAAACACACGCGTCCGTGGCGCGAAGTAGTCGAGCCTAGTTACCGAACATACTCCATTTACCCATATTGTACACATCAAAGCTTAAATTTACAATCCGTACGAGACTTTCAAATGTCCGCTTAGTGCCAGTTGTGTTGGGGCTCATATCCAAGCTCCCGGCGAGCCTTCTCGATGCTGAGCAGCGTGTCATTCGAGCCCTTGGTCGGCGTGTAAGGAACCCCCGGGAAACACAGCGGTACGATCTCCGAGTTCGGTTTGCGCATCGTCGTGTTCTGAAATGTACGACGTTAGCTATTGACAAGGTGCCGCAGGCAAGAGCATACCGAGTTAGCTATGAGATACTGATGATGACCAGTTGCCTTTGACTCGAGACTTTTACGGATAGCCTGCGCACCATCCCGAGCGTCGATATAGCCAAACAAGCTACCAGCACAAGCAAAATCGTAGCCAAAGTGCCATCTACCGGTCAGTCCTTCGGTATACGCAACACGAGGTTCACAGCCACGCACTTCCACTTGCGCAGCTTCGGGTCGTGCTGCCAGCCATCGAAGTCTTTGTAGTCTTCGAGCGCCTGCACGTTAGAGAACCGCAGAGAGATGACTTTCGTGCTCGGGTCCCATCGGCAGAATTCTTCCGCCATGACCTGCAACCAACGTTAGCGTGTGCATGGTGAATCAGACGCCATGTAATACCTCTCCGACGAGCTTGCTCAGCGAGTATGCGCTCTCCGGACGGCGCGGCGAGTTCTCGTCGACCGGGATGTAATTCGGAAGCCATGGCGCAAACGGGAGGCCAAGGAGTGTCTCGGAGGAAGCAAGCACCAGGTTCTTAATGCCGAGCTTACGAGATGCCTCAAGGATATTATACGTCCTGCATTAACAGAAGTGTCAAATGTACGTGTAGTCAATATAACAAAGGTGCATACGCCATGACGTTGAGCTGAAATTGAGTGGAAGAGGCGGCCATACCGGGTGCAGGCAAGGCGGCAAGGTGCACGATGGCATCTGGCGCCTTGTATTTCTGCATGGCGCTCTCAGTGAACGAACGACAAGCAAGCGTCATCTTTAGACGCACAGTGTCAACCTCAATCAAGTTCTCCATGACCTGGCCCATGCTCTCGAGGTCAGCGTACATGTAGATGACGTCCTTCGGCGCGTCCCTGGGCGGAGGCGCGCGGTCTATGTTGATGACCTGCCAGCCATGCTGCTGCAAGTCGACGACAGTGGCACGACCAAGCTTTCCCGAGCCGCCCGTGACGATGACGATGGGCTTCTGGGGCGCGGCGTCGAATTCGTCCTGTGGCACGGCGAGAGCGCGTTTCGCGGTGAATGAAATTGGGCGCGACATAGTGGCGATAAGCTAGTCCTCAGTGGTGGCTCGGTAGCGTCGATAAGTATGAAGAGTCCCAGAGCCAGTAGATAGGCTTAGGGTGGACGAGTGAGAGCTTGCATGCCGTGGCACATATGTAGGTAGACGGCATAGACATCATTCCGTCGGTAGCCCGTAGGTGTCAGCGTCGGGCCGGGAGTAGGACCTAAGACAGTTCGACAGGGTGAGCGATTTGAAAGCAGACAGAGCCTACAACACCTCATGACCACTGTACAAGAGGAGGGTGACTATAACGCCTACTTTAGGATACGGTTCTCGAAGCGAGCGTGTGAGGCACTGTTGATACACTCCCGAGTGGAGTGAGACCGCTTGTCCTCAAACACCCAGGTGGTCAGCGAGATAGAGAGAGGAGTCGCGGCGGAAGGCATAATGAGTTGAGAGGGAGATGCGGCTCGATGGTGTTGGCGAGACATGCACAATGCGGCTACTGTCACACGCGAGGATCACCTGAATAGGCACTTGCCGGGAATGGACATTCTATCCACCGCCGGCGGCGGTACTACGTACTGTCATGTTCATCTTCGCTGCCTGCCCCATATCCGAACAGTCATGTCGTTCGTCGCCAATAGCACCTGCGTTTGTACCTGGCATATGTAAAGGCAAACATGAACTTCCAGTGCTGCTTCTGTCGCCAACCCATCGTCTCAGTCTCCAGGCACGGCCCACGCTGTTGCGGCCTGCTCACGCCATACCTGTGCACAAGGATCGTACTTTCGCCTCGTTTTCCACAATCTTCATATGCTGGTGAGCATTTCATGTTATAATTTCTGGATCCTGGTCTGATTTCGGTTTCGCTGGCTTTTCTTCGGTTTTGCCCTTCGGCATGCTGAGTGACCGAGTTCACGACATGGCCGCATTCCATCATGCTCACCTCGTCATGCTCGGCATGCGAGGCCAAACAGCTAATTACTGAGTCTCCCACATGGATCATAGCCATCCACTGAATTTCGTGCGTGACCCGCTGTATATGTCTGGATGTAACGCACTGTTGACTCTTCGCTAGTCCTACTACCGGGTCATGACCCACGCCATCCACGGGCCTCATCCATTCTAAATCGGCCTACACTGTATCATGCAGCAGTCGGTAAAATTTCCCTTGTGCTCGCACAAGCATTCTGATGACCTGTTCGCCCAGGCCGAAGGTTTGTGGTTAGCCTTCCTAATAACCTCAGATTCCACATTCTCCGTTTCATCTTGCCGAAAGTTTATTTTATTTTATTTTCACGGGGGATTCTCGTGAAAGAAGAGTCAGCCGAGATCGTCCTTTCGCCGACGGTTTTAGCGGGTCTGGTGGATTGCTTGGTCCGTAACAGCCCGTGCGCGCATCGTGCTGTCCGCATTGTTGCATTGTATAAGGCCCAGTTCGTACAGGCGCTTCTTTGTCGCTGGGACTTCAGACATTGGTTCCACTAGTCCCGCCTCCCCCTTTCCCTGGAACCCACACAGCTGTGACTGACAACGGACATTGTCACTGCAACCCAAGACGTCCTCTGGAAATGCGCACGTGGTCTTTTCTGCCGTAGCGGACCTGTTTCGGCGTACGCGATGCCTTCGTATCTGGGGCATCGCTATCACACACGGTCAATTCAATGACCCATTGTGTCGGGCCAAGTGGCGAGGCACGTGTCATCTTCTAGCCACTGCTATTCGAACCGCCTACGGATGTCAATAGGCCTCGACGTTTAGCGCACCAAACGCGCGGTAAGCACCGCAAACTCACCTTCAGCTTCCATTATTTCCTTGTCACATCAAGACGTATAGCTGCATCACTCGTCTCCACTTGCACCCATATAAGCCCACAACTCGTCTGCTCACTAACAGTCATCATGTGGCCATTCTCATCCCCTACCGCCGAACGCGAATATGTTTCTCTCCTATACAAGGCTACTGCTTGCTATGCCAGTTGGGATCCGTTGAGGCCCGTACGAGTACGTGGACTACACCTTTATTTGTTGCCACTCAGCTGATATCGACCGCCACCGCTAGGTAGGTGATTACGGCAGACTACAGCACGACGGGTCCTTTGCGCCGGAAGGAAACATCTTCGATGAAGGCCTTGCAGAGCGATACAAGATTGACAAATCGACGCACGGACAAGATGAACTACGCTACATCGTCTCTGACAATGGCAAAGAGATATCTGTGGCACCGGATGTGGATATGTACGGTTGGCTGCAATTTTCGCGGCCCAACTTCTGACCTCTGGACATGGCTGACACGCCTCGCAGATCGTTGGAAAGTATAGTAGAGGGTCATGTCAAGTGCAAGGTCGCTTTCTCCAAGGGTCGTGGCGCACTTCTTGCCATGCTCAGGCCACGCCTCGCAGCTATCACTTATCCTGGGCGACTTTCGCGCCTGCTGGCTGACCAGCGCGACTGGCGCGACTTCGTTCTCGTGTCGGAGGTCTACACGTGCCGTTCGTACGCTCGCCTCCTTACCTACAACGCGTCAAGGGAAGTGACCGTCGGTCTGGGTGCCAACGTACCCATCGCACCGGCGATAGGGCTGCCTGTCAACGTAGGCGGTGACGTAGACGTGCACTGGAAGACGGACTGCCGTAGTGGAGACTGGAAGTCTGCCCACTATGACAGCGTCCTGCCCCGAGGGGCGAAGCATGCTGCGGAGAATCCGGAGACCGGTAATGAAGCGGACAGGAGCGGGACCCTTTGTTATCCGCTCTTCAAACTCGTTGCGCTTCGCCGGCCACACGGAGCTCCTGTTTCCACTGTGCGCGGAACGTTCGACTACGAGCTTCCAGTGGCGGTGCCGCCCTGGATGGAACAGCATGAAGAGGAAAGTGAAGATGCGATGAGCGCAGAAGAGGGCGAGGAGGTACCCAAACCATCTTGGAAGGACTGGCTGAAGTGTTTTATGCAAGCTTGGATCTCGCGTTTGCGGCAACAAGCATTCAAGTTGTGACAGAGCTCAGTTCATGGACTAACCACTATTATGTGAGTGGTTACTCGAAGTAAATGGTCATTATTGTCTGACCTGTGAGTTATATGCGACAATTACAGTGTAGCTTCGCCATGTAGATTGCATAATAGTTGTTGACAAGTGGTAGTAGTGGGTACTTATCGACATCGTTCATTGGTTCTTGTCATTGAAGTGTTGTTCTTCTACTCGCGGATGCACACTACCAGTCGTATTGAAATGAATTATCACTTAGCGGTAATACCATCCTTCGAACTCTACATGAACTATTGGATGCCGGTAGACACCCTCTTTCGTGATGAGAGTAAGATGTGGTTGCGGGAGCGAGTGATTACACGCCTCGAGACGCCTTTCGGGAGATGCTCTCGGCGTGTCGAAAGTTTGCGATGTCACTGATCAGTTTGCAGGCCCAAGGGACGAAAGTCTCCACACCAGCGGGCGGCAGTTTAACTGGCTGTGCCGCCTTCTGTCAATCATTATTCTAAAGAACTTAAGCAGCAGATTGTCGGTTCTGCAGACTCTGGTCGCCCCGCCCTCGTCTGCTGGGTGGGTTCTTGGACGCTCTCTGAGCACTCGAATCAGAATACATCTCCTTCGGATCTTACTCGACAACACCACAACGCACTGTGGTCACCAGGTTATCGCGCACTGTACTTCTTAGCCTAACCGACCTACAAAGAAATGTACAGGTCCTATGTAAGCATGTTGCTGCGCACGTGAGGCCGCACTGCGAATTGTGGGAGTGCAGATGGTGACGATACAGGACGGTACTTATGCAGCTGAGTGACTTGTCGGAATCGGGACATGTTCGGGCAATTCCAAGTTCACTGAAATGTCACGTACTCCTGAGTCCTCCAACCAGATAGACAACTACTTCTGGCTGCCATTTATCGCAGCTTCCCTTGATGGCGGGCGCTCCAGATCTCGGTGTCCAAGAAGCCACAGACCCTGAGGGACACTTGCCGCGGGCGATCGCGACGTCGAGCACTGAATAACCATTTGAGATATGCAGTTTCTCGAGAGAATGGAGTCGAAGACAGGCGCACGTACTGGTGCCGGCAGGGGCACATGGGAGTATTTATTATAAGCCTGAGACCGGCAGACCATGGTAGTGCGTCATCGAGTACAATGGGTTCCTCATCTCCTGCGTCTTCACCACGACTACGCATCGCTATCTGGTCAGTCCACGTCTCACTATGAGTGTGGATGTCATGGACTGATATCGAATTGGACTCGTATTTCTGCAGCGGCGCGGGCCTAGGCGGACTCGCCCTCGCCGTCGTACTCGGCAAATTCGAGCGACGCGAGGCACCGCTGGAAGTCAACATTTATGAGAGGCATCCCGAGGTCGCAGTGCTGGGTGCTGGGATATCCGTCTGGCAGCGGACTTGGCGCGTCATGGAGCTGCTTGGCTTGGACAAGCAGCTGGCGGAAGCAGCGGAGAGGCCGCCGAATAAGACTATGGGTGGGCGGCGACGTAAAGCGGTTGTGTCAGGCTGCTCATGTGTGCAATCAGGACCAGGGTTCGTGTACAGGCGATCGGACAGGACGGAAAACAACTATACGTTCTATAGGATCATGATGCCCTGTGAGTCGTTTCCACCATTTCTGTTGCGCGTCGCTGAAAGGCAAGTGTAGACGGAGCATCGAGCATGCACCGCGCAGACCTCGTCCAGGTCCTGACGCGAAACGTCCCCCAGCGATACACGACGCACTACAACAAGAAGCTTCTCTTCTACGATGAGGCCACGAACGACGCGGGGGACGTCACGCACCTCGTGCTTCATTTCGAGGATGGATCTATGGAGGACGCGGACGTCCTGATCGGCGCGGACGGGATACGGTCCACTGTGCGCGGGTGCATGTACGATAGGGCGCACAAGAAGGACTGTGGGAGCGACGTGGAGAAGGAGCGATGTGCACGCTGCAAGGGAGCGGCCCCGACGTGGGACGGTGTCGTAGCTTACCGAACGCTTGTGGATACCGAGAAGCTGAGGAAACTCAACCCCGAGCACGAGGCGTTCCGGTCAACTCTTTGCGTGCGTACCGTTGCGTCACTGAGTCCATGAATATTGAATGCTAACGGATGTGGCTGGTCAGTTTGCGGGAAAAGGGAGGGTAAGGCGGACATCTAGGGTACAGCGAGGAGCTCACTGAGGGATATCGTATGTAGCACGTTGTCACATATCCTGTGTCTCATGGGAGCTTCATCAACATGGTCGGATACGACACTTTCCCTGGACGAGAAGGGAGTCAATACGAAGGAAGGTGGTCGCAAGCCGTCACGAAGGAGGAGATGGCAAAGGTGTACGAGGGATGGGAGCACGAACTTCACCAGTTATTCGATGTGAGCCATCAGTTTGCTCGGTCTGACGGGCTACGTATTTATCTAGCCTTGATGTAGTGCATGGATACTCCAGTACGCTGGGTGCTCAACGTCGTAGATGGGTTGCCCTTCTGCGTGACGGAGCGCGTGGCACTTCTGGGCGACTCGGTATGTTCTGAACGACATATCGATAAGTACTAGACTGGCTGACGCTCAGTAGATGCATGCGATGGAATCACACCTCGGATCGGGAGCTGGGCAGAGCATTGAGGTGAGCCAATACGCACCCAACATACGCCCCAACCTGACGCCGTGCCAGTCGGCCTACATCCTCGGACGGCTGCTCGCGCACAGGCTCATGACTGTCGAGCGCATCCCGGAAATCCTGCGAATCTACCAAAGCATCCGCCTACCATACGGCCACACGATCGTCCGGCGAGCCCAAGAGACGGGCAAGCACTGCGAGTTCGACGCCCCCGGCGAGTTCGACGGCCGCGAGTGTCCTGATGAGCGGGAAAGGCTGGAGGCGTTGGGGAAGAAGCTGGCGGGGCAGTGGTCGTGGCAGTGGCGAGAGAAGTTCGATGACCAGTGGGAGGTCGCGGAGTGGTCCCTCGAGCAGTTCCTGCATGTCGAGGCGCAGAAGGCGCAGGCTAGGCTACTTACATCTGTTGGTGGTTACTGTCCATAATGTATGCACACAGACGGGCCCTTTCTGCAGTCTACATATGTAGCAAGTCCTGATTGCGAAGACACGTTGGTCAGTACTTATGGAGGACGGATGGACATGAGGGAGGGAGCTCACCGGACCGAGCGCTGAGAGATCGCATCGATGGTGCCGAACGATGACCGTGAGCCTGCCAGTGCAGTGGCTCCCTAGCCGGCCCTCAACGTTCAACTCCAGTCCGCCACCACTTCAGCTTCCCCCTCAGCCTCCACCATGGTCAAGGCCACCGAGAAGCGCATCTACCTCACCCGCCACGCTCAGGCAGAACACAAGTGAGTTTCCATCCAGTCGCTGCCTCCTCCAATGCGCTCACGCAGCTATCGTGGTTCAGTGTAGCAGAAGACTACAGCAGTCTGTACCGTCCCAGCCACGCAACCAACCGTCAGATGCTCATGGTTGGTATTCACAGTCCCCGATGCGCCGCTCACTGCACTGGGCCGCGAGCAAGCAAAGCGACTGCATGAAGACACGAAGGACACGATACAGCAGACCGCCGAGCTGCTGGCGACGAGCGGACTGCGTCGCACGCTCTCCACGACGATCATTGGCTACGCCGCACTGAGGAAGCGGCTCGAGGCCGAGGGAAAGCCAGTTGTCGTCCTACCGCAGTTGCAGGAGGTACGTCCAGATCTCGGCCGATGGCAGATGATCTGAGCGGCGTCCGTCAGTGCAACGAGCTGCCCTGCGATACTGGCTCGGTAAGTCAACCAGTGAATTCTCCCTATCGTCATTGACCGTGGCGCCAGTCGAGGGAAGAGTTAGAAGCAGACCCCGAGTTTGCCGGGCTCGACTTTAGTACCCTGACGCCAGACTGGAACTCGAAGAAGGGGTTCTACGCTGGGGACGTCCAGTCGCTGAAGACGCGCGCGCGTTGGAACCGGCAGTGGCTGCGCTCGCGGCCTGAGCGGGAGATCGTGGTCGTAGCGCACGGCGACGCACTGCGGTACATCACGGACGGGGAGAACTCGCTGAAGCCTTGGGCAAACTGCGAGGTGCGCGAGTACACTTTTGCGGTGGACGAGGAGAAGGACGTGGACGGGATGGCGTGGCTGGTGCTCGTGAGGAAGATTGCGCGGGAGGGCGCGAACGAGCCGACCTCGTCTGGACTGTAGCCTCTGCTACTGAGCTAAACCAGAGGATGATAGTCCGCAGTGTACTGTGTGTAATGTAGAGTGTAGAGGTGTAGCACTAGTACTGAGTCTGCAGAAATGATAGAGATGCTGTCGCGTGGTAGTGTTGTTACTTGATATGGCAACTATTATGTAGAGGCGGCCGTTCTGCTGTAGGTAGGTACTCAACTCTACACCGCGAGTGCGACGGCAGGCGAGCTTTTGTTGCTGGATGTAAACGCACTGGGCTCCCTCTCGCTCTGGCCATACATACTGCTCTCTTCTTCACCCTCGCTGAAATTAAGTACACTGCTTCGAACGGCATCCTTGACGGTGCCATCACTTCATTTACTCGATCCTTGCTAGCAGCACGCTGGACACGCTTGTCCGCAGCCACGCTCCTTGTGCACTCTAGTCTCTAGGTCCTCCCCGTCACCATGCAGCGACCCGCCCAGCAGGACACCTTTGACCTCCGCGATCAGATTCTCGCCGACGACCACAATAGCCAGATGATGGACCACGCCTACCCCTCCGACGAGGAGCACTCCGTCCTCGAGGACGACTCTGACACCGACGACCGCGACGAATTCATGGTCGACGACGATGACGGCTCCTCATCCCTCTCCATCCCCAACGAGTCCATCGACTTTGACCTCGTCTACGCCCTTCACTCTTTCGCCGCCACCGTCGAGGGTCAGGCCAACGTCGTCAAGGGTGACAGCCTCTTCCTCATGGACGACAGCAACAGCTACTGGTGGCTCGTCAGGGTCCTCAAGACTCAAGAGGTAGGCTACATACCCGCGGAGAACATCGAGACCCCCTTTGAGCGGCTCGCCCGGCTAAACAAACACCGCAATGTGGATGTGCGTGCATCCTCCACAACTATTTCATTTTCCGCGCTCATTCACTCTTCAATGCACCCTGCAGCTGGCATCCGCGACACATGCAGAACTGGAGGAAACGCGTGACCGTCTGCGCGAGAACGTCTCCCGCGGGGCCCCCTCGCCCTCGCCCACCCCCACGCCCGCTGGTGCACGCAGCTCGCGCCACGCAAGGGGTGTCTCATTCACGGCTGCCTTCTCCGTACATCGCTACCCGCCTGCCGTCTGGAACGAGGAAGATGAGGAAGACGAGGATGTCGAGTGGGATGATGAGGGCTACGAGGACGAGGACCCCGAGCTGGCGGAGGAGCAGGAGGAGCGCGAGCGCACGATGATGACGGAGGGCAGCGGCGGCGAAGGGGGTATCCCTGGTATGGAACCGGATGATGACATGAGTTGGGAGGATGGCGCGGTCGAGCAGGTCCAGGCGAAGGAGCGCGAGGCCGCGGCTGCTGCCGCGGCCGCCGCAACAGCAGCAGCAGCAGCGGAGGCCGAACGCGTACGCCAGCAACTGCAACAACAGGAGCAGGAGCTGCGCGAACAGCAACAGCGAGAGCTGCAGGCCCAGTCCCTGCGCAAGCAGCCTTCTCGCGAGCATATGCAGGCGCAGCCCAGTGGTGTCGAAGTTCTACCGAACTCACCCACAAAGACGATGGACCCTGCTCATGTCACGGAGACTCGCAAGCTCACCATGACCCCGCCTGTTGCGCGCGTCGACGACGCCCGGTCTCTTACCACAGACGATCGCAAACGCGCGCGCGAGGAAGAAGAGGAGGTCGCGCGCAAGAAGGCGAGCAGTCTTGCCGCCGACCGTGCCAAGGCGGGGCTCGGCCCCACTCCCGGCGCACGCCCCGCGAGCGCTGGTGGCAAGCTGCGCAAGGAGCGCGACTCGACAGACGACGAGAGCGGGAAGGACAAGGACAAGAAGAAGAAGAGCGGGGGCATGTTCGGCGGTATCTTCGGGCGGAAGAAGGACAAAGATAAGGGGAAGGACAAGGGCGTCGACAGCAGCAGCGTCGCGAGCGGGGGCAGCGATAGGGACCCCAGCCGTGAGTCCGAGGAGTCGGGCAAGTCTCTCAAGGACTCCGCACCTGCCCCCGAGCCTGCGTCGCCCGTCACGGCCATGGCGAGGCAGCAACAGCAACAGCAGCAGAGCGGGTACAGGGCGTCGCCCGTCCGTCAGCAGGCCCAGCTGCAGCCTCAGCAGCAGACACCGCAGACACCGCCGCAGGCCGCCATAGCGAGCATCTCGCAGCACGCGTCTCAACTGCGCCAGCGCGATCAGCAGCAGCAGGCGCTGTATCAGCAGTACCTCAATCGCTCCCCGTCGACGCCGCCCGAGGCGCAGCCGTCGTATGGTCTGCAGTCTGCGTCGGCAGTCCTCCAGGGTTCCGCCTCGTTCACTTCGTCTATTAGCTCGGGGTCGGGCCTTACGACAGGTGGAGGCAGGCCGCGCCCCGGATCTCTGGTACTGTCTCCTAGTGGCATGGACGGCCTGCTCCCGGATCTCAGCGTGGTCCGTGTGTTTGCTGGTAGCAATCTGCAGACGGAGGCTACGTTTAAGACCGTCCTGCTCAATACGTCGACGACAGCTCAGGACCTTGTCCGCCAGGCTATCCAGCGATTCAGGCTGCCTGCGGGCGAAGACGAAAAGGACTACTACCTCACGATCAAACAGGTGGAGGGATCTTCCGCAGACTTGCTGCCCCATGAAAAGCCCCTCGGTGTATTCGAGTCACTTGTCGAGGCGGCCTTAGAGCTCCCGAAGGTGAAGCGGAGCAGCGTTGGGAGTATCAGCTCGGTCGCCAGTAATTTATCGATGCACCCCGCGATCAAGAAACTGTCTATGAATGATTTCACGGATGACTCCGCGGTGAAGTTCTACCTCAACCGTAGGGGAGGTGAAGAGCTGAGCATAGGGGGAGAGGGTGACGAGACACTTCTTGCTGAGAGCGTGCAGGGAGAGGATCCGGAGTCGCCCAGATCTAAGTCCCAGTACCTCACGGTCACCCCCACCAGCCCGACAAACGGCGTCACACTGGAGCGGTTCAGTTCGCCCTCGTACAGATTCCCCTTGCAGTTGGTGATCTATCCGGACGACCTTCCTGACGATATGGTGTTCGACCCGCAGACTGAAGCCATCATCTTCAAGAACACACTGCGCGATCGTCCTCAGGTGGGCCCATCACCCGGATTACAGCAGAACCTGCGCAAGAAGGTGTTTGTGTTCCCGAGGAACGTCACTGTTGCGGAGGTCATCGAGCTCGGGCTGGAACGCTTTGGTATCCTGGAAGGCGTTGTCGACGGTGGCGATGAGATCGAGGATAAACTGACGAAGCGCAGGAGCTCATCCCGCGTCCGCTATGGTCTCACGGTTGACGTGGGCGGAAAAGGTCAGTGGACTTCACTTCACAGTGAGCAACATGATTAAGGTACTACCGCAGAACGTGAATTGACGCCGTCGAGCAAGGTCATCGATGCCTTCCCTCGACCGCCGACATACCGCGCTATGCAATTCGGTAACAGTAAGCGTCGCTCCGCGGACTCGGCTCAGCTCCTTGGGAGCCTCGATGACGTCTCGCCCGATGATCCTGTCTTCATATTGCGTCGTGCGGTAGCATATCGTGCAACGTCCCGCCACAGGTTGTCCGCACCTCTGGACGAGATTGCCCTTCAGCGCATGCAGCGCAACTCTGCGTCCAGCTCTAGCGCAGGATCTGATTCTACAGTGGGGCCGGCTGAAGATACAAGGTCGCAAACCTCGCAGACCTCGAAGCAAGCCATCATTGCTGCACAGCGCGCTGCAACCCGTGCTAGCCAACGCGCAATACTGTCAGCTCAGGCCAATGAATCGCGAGGTCTAGACGTGGCACTTCCTAGTGGCGCCATAGTTCGCAGCTTGCGGGGGGAAGTTGATAACAGAATGCGTTATTCGTACGTTGAACCGGATGGCGAGACATATGATATCAGCAACATTGTTGAGGAGGAGTGGAGAGGTGAGGTGGGCCCCTTAACAAGATCTGACACTACAGCAGACGACCTCCTGCATGGCGTTCTTGCTAGAGGGAAAGATGGGCTTGGGGCGAAGCTCGACCGCGTCCTGAGCAAAATCAAACATGAAAAGGACGCAGCTCGCGGAGGATCAGCCCAGTCCAACTCGGACGTGTTCACGGATGTTGGTGCTGTACGCACGCAGTCGCCGTCTACGTACTCCACGGCAGACGAGGGGGCTTCGCGAGCAGCCACAGCCATACCGACGGCCAGTGGGCGGGCCTCGGCCGCTGTTCAGCGCGTGCCATCATCCCTCTCTCGGATCTCCAGCTACCGCACGGCTAGTCCTGGCGAATCGTCGGACAGCCATGGTAAGAGGAGCGTCACTCCCAATGCCAATCAACGTCGGGGCCTTCTCCATGAGCGGCAGGGTTCTGCTCTCTCGGAGGCGTCGGCGCATCGCACCACGACACCGACCTCGCACCATGTGGCTTCTGCTGGTCGATACCAGACACCCTTACCAACCCCGCGCCTCGTGTTGCCTAGAGACGACTTTGGACTGGCGCAGATGATGGCCGTCATCGAGCTGCGAGCATCGCAGCAGAAAGACGTACCCGAATCAACGCCGCAGGATCGGGTTGACGAACTCCTTTTTGGCAAGCCTAATGACATGAACGCGCTACATCCACAAATTCGAGATATCTACTCCGGTTCATTCAAGCAATTAGAAGAGATGGATCAAGTGAGTAATGGTAGCCTCGTTGGCGAAATGATATACTGACTACGTGGCAGACCCTTGATCAACTCCTCCATCTTGTCATACCTAGTAGGCAATAAGTTAGCTGTATCGCATCTGCTCGCTTGCCACTCTTTGCTTGTTACTTCGTCTAGTCTCGTGCCGTCGTTTGCCTTAACGATATTTATTCCTTACGTTACGTTGTACTCCCGCTTAGTTCAAGTATTTGCATCTCTTCCTCATTGACAAGACAATGATACCCGAACGCTAGGAAAAAGTGACATACATAGGCCATTTGTCGAACTCACTGGCCAAGCATATCAAGCGAAATGGAAGACATTTCGGGCTTGCTGTGGCAGTCCTTAAAATCGCGAATCATGCTGAGCATTCGACTTCATAACAGCTAAACCGTATGACCAAAGTACACTTCTCAAGCTCGTATCACATGTGTGCTTTCTAATTTATGGCGAACGTATAGGCGGATCCTGAGTGTCATCGGTAGAGCATTAAGACCTGCTAGGATCCAGTCCTCGACGGCGATCGCATATGTTCAGGGTTGCCGAACAGCCATCTTGAGCTGGAATGCTCTTTCTGAGGTCACAGCTGGTAGACACACTGTTCTCTGGACAGCCCATGCCATCGCATAGGGAGTCGGTGGACAACTTGTCTGCCGCGATAATCTAAGAGTGTGTTAGCCTCGTTGGGAGGGAAAACTGTACTACTCACGCAGAATGCACTGAGATAGTATGATTCACAGACTGCCCATTATAACATCCCTCTCGTTGATACCTGCCTCATCCGTACTATGCGATGAACCGAAGACGTCGGCTCCAGCAGCCAGTGAATCAATAAGAAGAGCCAAGCGAGGAGTCGTTAGATTGGGTTCCTTAAGGATGGTCACAGATTGGGAACGTTTCCCTATGGATGAACAAGCGCACCTTGCGGAGTTCTCCCAAGTCATCGCTAAATGCATCGGTCACGGAGGCCATCCAGAACTTTCTGAAGCGCTGCCTCATCAATTCCTCCTCTTGTGCGTCTCCAGGGAAAGGCGGAACGGGAGCTCGACGGGGTTCGGGCGTAGGCGAGCGGCGTATCGGCGGGACAGATGCAGCGCGAGGGCGAGCATTCTGCTGGACGTCGCGAGTAGGCAGCGAGTCGTCCTCAGACGAGTCTGAGTCTGAAGATGAGGGCTCAGACAAGGACGCGTCAGGCTTGACTTGGGTTGGAGGAGCAGCCGGAGTTTGGGGCGTGTCGCTTTCTGAGGAAGATGAGTCCGGCTCCGACGACGAGCTTGAGGCTGCGCGTCGTTTGCGCTTTCGAGTACGTTTTCTTGTCACCGCCGTTTTCGTTGGTGGAGCCATGACCATAGTGAGAGCTCGTAGCCGGGCAGACCGTCGGGCACGCCCCTTCGCACGCCCTCTGCGTGAAAACTTGTAAGCAGTGGGCGCTTGCGCGATCTTTGCACTCGACTATCGCGTTCGACTGGACTGGCCTGAATAAACCACCGATACCTCTGCTCGTCTTCATCGCTCTCGATAGCAATGGACAGGACAATCGGGATTCTAGGTGCGGTGGGTTGCATCTGCTTCCATTTACTGTACGGTTTGGTCATGCTCATGTTTGAATTAGTCGCTCCATGCCTCCGTCTCGGACAGTGATGCTTAGCGCGTTCTGCTCGTCTACCAGGCGGCGGTCAGCTTGGGCGCATGCTTGCTCAAGCGGCGTCACTTCTTAATATCAACGTAGTCATCCTCGACGTCGGCGCCAATGCTCCTGCAAAACAAGTCGTCTCTCCTCGGTCTCCGGGCCTTGCTCACATAGACGGATCGTTCGCTGACTCTGCCAAAATCCGCGAGCTCGCTGCCAAGGTTGACGTGCTCACAGTAGAGATTGAGCATGTTGACGCCGGCGTCCTCCAGGATGTAGAGCGTGCCGTACCACTTGGGGTTCACCCCAGCCCTTCTACCATCCGAGTCATCCAAGACAAATGCGTCCAGAAGCAACACCTCGCAGCTCATGGCTGCCCTGTCTCGACGTTCATGGAAGTTGAAGCAACTGCAGCATCCGTCACATCGGCCGCTGAAAATCTTGGGCTACCCCTGATGCTAAAGAGTCGAACACTCGCCTACGACGGTAGGGGCAACTACGTGCTACGTGAGACGACTCAAGTTCAGGAGGCCATCGCTGCTTTGGGAGGCAGGCCACTGTACGCGGAGAAGTGGGTTCCATTCGTTAAGGAGATCGCAGTAATGGTGGTCAGGTCTGCCGCAGGTGACGTAGCTTCCTACCCCGTCGTCGAGACAGTCCAAAGGGACAACATCTGCCACCTGGTGTTCGCCCCGTTGCGTAGCGGAGATGCTACCATCGCCGCTCGTGCTCGGGAAGTAGCTGAGGCCTCTGTCAAGACGCTAGCAGGAGCTGGTGTATTTGGCGTGGAGATGTTCCTCATGCATGACGGTACGTCGACCATACCCTTGTGAGCATCCGACCGATACTTATTCAGAGACGTAGGCTCGGTGTTTATCAACGAAATTGCACCCCGCCCTCACAACTCTGGACACTACACTATAGAAGCCTGCGAAACGTCTCAATACGAGAATCATCTCCGCGCCATCCTCTCCCTCCCTCTTGGCTCCACCGCTCTGAAGGTCCCTTCCGTAGCCATGGTGAACTTGCTTGGGGCCTCCGATGATATGTCCGAGATCAACGCCGTCGTTGCCCACGCGTTGTCCGTACCCGGTGCCGCTGTCCATCTGTATGGCAAATCCGAATGTCGCAAGGGTCGCAAGATGGGCCACATCACAGTCGTCGCGACGTCCGACGCGGAACGCAGCCTTCGGATACGCTCCTTGCTCGAACATCTACCTACTCCCAGCAGCGCCGTGGAGCTGGACCTCTATGCTCCCCTCGCACCTGTCTCTGGCTCTGGGCTCTCATCTCGCCAGCCGTTGGTAGGCATCATCATGGGCTCGGATTCCGACTTGCCTGTGATGATTCCGGCCGCTCGCATCCTCGACCGATTCGAGATCCCTTACGAACTGACAATCGTGTCTGCGCATCGCACGCCCAATCGTATGTCCGAGTACGCGCTGTCTGCTGCATCTAAGGGTCTGAGGGTGATCATCGCCGGAGCCGGCGGTGCGGCGCACTTGCCGGGCATGGTCGCTGCAATGACCAGTCTCCCTGTTGTCGGTGTCCCTGTTAAGGGTAGCTCCCTAGATGGCGTTGATTCTTTGCATAGCATAGTGCAGATGCCGGTATGTGCAGTTCATCCTTACCTTCGCTGCATATCTCAGTCACGGGTGATTTTACAGAGAGGCATTCCCGTAGCTACGGTAGCCATCAATAATGGCATGAATGCAGGCTTATTGGCTATCAGGATTCTGGCAGTTGGAATCCCTGGCTTCTTGCTTAGGATGGATGGCTATGTCAGAGATCAAGCAGATGAAGTAATGTGCAAGGCTAAAAGATTAGAGGAGATTGGATGGGTCCAGTACTCACAAAAGTAATGTGTTTGTCTGGACATTGATCCTTGGTACATGAAGGGTAAATATGTTACAATATACAGAGGACTTGTAAAAATGATGCATGTTGACCTCAAAACTAGCAGTTCACCTAGTGAACTGCACGGGTATACCCATGAGTACTGAGACTCCTACCCATACCCGTACCCGTATGGGCACATTACCCATCTGACGGGTACGGGTTGGTCTCGGGTATCACGGGTATTGCAAACCCGTGGGTCTACCCACAGCTTATGCGGGAATTTTCGTGCAGAGAATACTGGTCATACTCACTGCGTGAAATCAAAAGTCACAGGGGAGGAACAGAGGGCCTGCTACCAGTGGAACGTTCTGTATCTAGGTACTATGTTACGGCTGTAGGTATTATTGTGATGTATTAGCATACACGGAGTGGTGAAACGAGCGAGCGCCGCGCAGTCGAAGAGATGACATCGCGCGGTGGCCACGATATGAGAACAAAGCGAAGCGATGGTGTTAGTGTCGTGTGGGGCGCAGCCCGTAGGGCAGCCCGACTCAAAACGAGCCTCCCGGACCTGTGGGGCAACGGGTGAGCTGCGATACCCGATGTGAAGGTGCCTAGGCGACGCGTTGCGGCTTGGCCGTTGCCCCCGGTTCGAAGTCGACTCACCTACTAGTAAATGAACGGATGCTGCCCGCCAGGTTCTGCTCAGCGTGGGGGCGGCATCGTGTAGCGGGTGATTTCGTCAAGTAGGGGCGAGCTCTGCAGGTAGGGAGCCATTATTACAGCATGTTTTCGCAGGTATAGTTTGAAACTTTCTCGACTCCATCAACTAAGGCTCCAAC
>KV429082.1:0-24339 GCA_001632345.1 Daedalea quercina L-15889
ACTGGGATGCTTGGGCAAGTACAGGAATAGCATCAGGTTTGACATCTCCCATAGTGGTAGTCAAAAGAATAAATTCTTGAAAAACTTCGGACTCAAAAATGATAGGATCTAGGAAATCCTCAGACGAAACTTCAGGTAGGGGAGTGAGAGGAGAATAATCTGTGTTGCTTGGCGATGGTAGCCTTGTAACATGTTCAGGACCAGGGGGTGCCTCTGTAAACTCTTGAGCGAATGTTAACGACTCCTGCCAAGGAGCAACTGGTATACCCCAATGAGTTCCTCTAGTTGGTGGACCAGAGTAACGGTTTGGACAAAGTGTGTTGTCACAATCAAACCAGGGGTGTCTAGAATCCTCAGGATGTTGATGTCTATCTGATGATTCTTCAAAGTCAAAAAGATGTGGAAGACCGGTACAGTCAAAAGGTGGGTCAATTGATTCACTAGATTCGCTCAAGCTGTCTGATTGATGTTCAGACAAAGCCACAGTGTGATGCTTTTATAAATGACCAGGGATAATACAAAATGTATTGGTACGCTGACCAAAAACACTACAAAATGATCCAGTCCAAATATCTGCCATTCGAGATATGCACAAGCTCCCTAGTAACCTTGCGGTATCTATGCGCAAGAGGTTCTGAAGGAGTGGAAAACTCGATGTGCCCAACGCACTCACAAGCCCAGGAAACTTTCTCATGCTGCTCCTTCGACCAGGTAGGAACCTTATCGAGGTTTTGATCAAGCCAGTTAAGCTGATCAGCAAAGCGATGGAGAGCCTTCTGCCAGTCCTTGTCAAGATGATCGAAGAGGTACTTCTTGTCAAAAATTGCTTGGAAGTGATCAGCGGTGGCTCCTACTTTCTTGGAAAGTATCCCTTGAGCTTCAGCACTAGACTTACACTTGAAGTCAGGGAGAGGGCGAGGTTCAGAAAGACGCTCAGCAAGAGGTCTGGGTGCAGAGGTGGGAGCGGCAATGGGGCGAACGGGGAGCAGATGAGACTGTAATCAGGAAAACATTAGATCAAAAGATCAAGATAGGTAGTGTCGGCATCAGTCCAACCTTTCTCTCAGGTTTGGCCGGAGGATAAACTTCTAAAACACTCTTACAAGTTGCCCTGGAAAGCCACTTGGATAAGGCCTTAGGCACTATATCACACAGCGACAAACTTAGTCCAATAAGGACTGCAAACATTGACAACAAACTCACCTTCAAACAACACACGGAATATGCTATATGGAAGGGCACGGTTTGGCTCCAACAGTTCAGATGTCTCATGTGCCCCAAGAATGGCTTAGTGGCATGGAATGTACTTACCCTCTACAAACAGATGCTCCTCCCAGCAATGCTCTATGCTGCTAGTGTCTGGATCACACCACAATGCAAAATTGAAGGCCGCAAGCACACCTATGGCTCAGTGGGAAAAATTCGGAAGCTCACCCGCATACATTGCCAAGCCTGTATTCTTATCACAGGTGCTATGAAGACTACAGCTACAGATGCACTTGATGTTAAACAAGGAGTAGGAAAGGAGTGGCTTCAGTAGTAGAAGGCAACTACTAGAAAGTAAACAGAGGACAGACCTAACAGGCTCAGAGGTATAGGAGAGGGAAGACTCCTGGGGTGCACTGGAGAGCATTAGAAGTTGATGCATTCTGAGGGGCAGACAGCCCAGTATATATACATGAGCAGATACTGACATGTGACTACTTACAAACCATGACATATCTGTATGACATGAAAAAAGCGAAGTCATATCATAGGAATGAGACCACATAGTATCACAGTGACTGTGAGAAAAGGACAAGGCTATGGGGAATCCCCCTCTCCATGGTACATAGGAATTCTAGAAGTGTAACTTCTAGAATGATGTGTTACTCTGGATATGTATCTCATAGTGATGCTATTCCAGAACAATTCCATAGTAACTAGATTCTATAGCAATGTAGAACATTCTAACTGCTAACCATTCCAGGACAGATGAACTGATCTAAGGTAAACTGGTTTGGCTAACAGCTGAACTGGTAGCAGTTCAACATCTAAGGCTGCTGAGAGGGAAGACTCAGGAGGCGTAGAATGAGAGGAGAGATCGTTACATTACAGGGGCATCCAGCCCGGTATATATACACATGAGAGAGCCATCACATGATCGTACAGTAAGCGCAACAGCATGACATCGTAATGGTGCAATGAGCAATGATGCGATAATTCCACCATGGATGGAACGTACTGGAAAGGACTGGACAGGACCGGAAGGGAATCTGGACAGTCCTAGAACATGATGTCATAATGATGTCATGGAAAGGAATGTGCTGGAACATGTTGGAAAGTGCTGGAAAGCGGTGGAATGTTCCATAAAGATCTAGAATCAATCATGTGCTACAGGTCTGGATCAAGTCCATAAAGAATGTATGTAATATGTAGCAACGTAGAACACAAGTCCATAACAGGTAAGGATAAGTCCTATCCCGTCATGTAACACCCAAAATATTCGAAGTTCAACAGTCATCAAGCTTGAAGGTGATGAGCTTGTCGAGAGCTTGCGACAAGCTGCCGAGCACAAGGTGCAACTCTGGTCGGAGCATGCTGTGTACAGGGAAATGATGTGGCCATTGACACAGAAGGACTGGACAAAATTGAATTCTTCTGGAGTGCAGTAAAGCACTATTTGCGCGAACACTGTGATTATACCTTCGAAACCCTACAGGTCAACATGCCGAAGGCTATGGCTTCGGTTGACCTCAAAACAATCCGACTGTGGGAGCACTGCATGATCCGTTGGATGGAGGCATACCAGTTAGTTTTGGGAGCAAAAGATGCACAGCTGCATGCCAAACAGTTCAGTTCCAAGCAGTACAAGTCGCACAGATGAGTTCCGGAGACTCTTGCTCGCCAGTTCGATGTGGGTAGCACTTAGCGCCTATGCACTTACTGTATTAGGACAAATGTTATGTAATAGACGTCCAGTGGCCAAATCCGTATGTAACAACTTTCTCAATATTGCATTAAAAATCTTTCTGCTCTGATAGAAAATTCATACGGCTCAATCGAAGTCAACCTGTCAAAAAAAACAATGATTTAGTGAATTGCGAAGGTACCATAACATTTGTACAAAAGTGGCGGTGGCTAGGCGGCCCGCACCATAGGCAAACCACTAATACAGCTGTATAAGGAGTCTACCTACTCAATCGTCAGGATGTAACTCACTATCTACTAGCTGGGACAAAGAACGCACCGTTGTATGACTGCAGTCGTTGGCTACGCATTGATGTACTCAACTTGTAGATGGCTTGAGAGTTGGGTCTCTGGTGCTTGAACGACTGAGGTAGGAAGGAGGCTGTAGATGAGCATGATGTAGGGATTGGCATGTCAAGCACAGACGCTCACAATGCACCGCGTTGCTCCCCAGTACGGTACCGAACCTATACTTATGCGAAGAGGTCGGGAAACTTCAACTTGAGGCGAAGCGATGCTGAGGCAGACAAGGAGATCGCGAACAGGAGAAGATGCATTATGAGAGCAACGAGTCAATATGTACACGCAGAGTCTACAGCGTCGAGATTGAGCAGGAAAGAGCTACGTATGACGGTCGATGATACGGGTTGGAGATGCAGTATAGCAAGTAAAAGATGCGTAATGGCGAAATCACCTTGACTTCCTCTGCTGAACGAGCCGCTCCATCATGTGGGTATCGTGCTCCTTCGTAATCAACCCTCCACCGTGCACTTCAGGATGCCAACCATAGAGAAACTCGGCGGGGTCCTCATCCAACGCGATATCATACGGATACCGGACCTCGCCAACACGCCCGGACCAGTCAAAGTCAATCAACTTGACGTTGCCATCCCTCGCGATCATTATGTTCGGCTCCCGTAGGTCCCCAAAGACGAAATCATCAGCGTGTAGCGTCTCGACAGCTTTGCGGAGCGAGCTGGCAGTCGCAGCAGCCAGTGGGACCGTCGCCATGTAGCCGTTCACGTAATCCATGACGACCACCCGCATCCCAATGCTATCGACTTTGTCGCAGAACCGTAGCTCCGGGGCGAAACCATGCTTGTACGCCAATCGGTGCGCATCTGCCCCGTACTTTTCAGTGAATTTGACCACGACGTCCACTTCTTGTTTCTTCGGTCCACGGGCCTTGGCGAGGTAAATTGCATTCGAAGAAAAATCGGCCGCGAGGCGCCTAACGTACTGCAGCGTGAACTCTTGACCAGCGCTGTCACGATATTCGCTGAAGTACGGGCCGATGAACACGGGCGGCGGTAAACAAGGAAGCAGTGTGGACTTCGCGAGCCGTCCGCTTCTCCGTGGGAGGTTCGGGTTTGTTGCTTCCTTCATGTTCTGCGCCACTTTCTCATAATACTTATTCAAGTCTTCGATGCACGCCTTCAGTGCCCGGAAAAGCCTCGCTACCTCACACATGGCCCGCGCAAGCGGCGAGTACTCCCCCAGCACGGGCCGAGGAATGACGTAGACGTAGGATGTCAGAGCCTGTGCGATGAGCTGATCCGTGAACACGGCACCACTCACGATGATGCTCGGCCCTGCCATCCCGATCAGGAGCGCGGGGCAGCAGCAAGTCGCGCGGAACGCCTTCGCCTAGATGAGGCGAGTCAGCGTCCAAAAGTAAGTTACGTCTGGAGGACTCACCTCAGCGGATGAATATATGGCAACATACACACACTCTGCCTGCGCAAGCGGGTCGCATCCGTCCATGCCAACCTCATTCTTGACCTCTGTGATGCAAGAGACCGGCTTGAATCTTCCCACTTCTGCCTGTGATGCGACGACGGCGCCATCGGGCTTGACAGTGCCAGACGAGTACGTCAAACCGGTACCAGTGGTTACGTGCTTGTGAACGGCGTCCCCGAAGGCTTCGCGTATCGCATCCACACGACTGTACTCGCTGCTGTGGTATAACGAGCTGCCAGAAATGAACGCCCAAGAGCGTTTGAGTTCATCTCGCGTGAAGTCGATTTTATCGAGTGGCTCGGCCATCATAGCGAGGAATTTGGCGAACACCGGATGATAAATCGTGATTGGTGGAGCAGCTAGGTAAAGAGGGCGATAGTTGTACACGGCGTCTGTGCGACTTGTCTTCTGTGTTTTCAAAAGCTCGCGAGCGCGCGCCCCACTCGAAGGAGCCTGCCGCTTACGACCAGCCTCAGCAATACTCTCCCGATCTGGTCCGCCTATCAGACGCGTTACTGACCGACGAAAGCCACACTCACATGCTTGGTAGTGAGCCACAACATCCCCTGCATGGAGGGCCGTTGATCGGCGGGCGACGCCAACCGGCCTAACTGTGGGAACGCGTGAGATATTGCGACAGCATAGGGAACCAGCTAACGCACGGACGATGGCCAGCAGCGACATGCCTCCGGATAGCGTCTTCTTTCTACTGAGGATCTCGGTGTTGCCGTTGATCGTAGCATAGTCGATGTTGTCCCGGGCGGCTTTCATCTCGTCCCAACTTGCATCGGAAGGGTAAAGTTCTTTGCGAACCTATGGAGAAGGTCAACGCAGTTCAGTGCGCGTAGAGAGCGCTTGGCTCACATGATATATCTGGGCCGTCAACATGTCAAAGTCTGTCCCAGCCAAATGGTGTACTAGGGAATTATCGCGAAGTTCCTCCAAGACAGCCTCCGCGACGTCGGACACCTCAGCGCCTTCGGACGTTTCATTCTCGTATGTGAAGTTAAGTAAGTATCGATACGTGCTCGAGGCGTCAGGGCCTGTACCAGGACACTCGCAAAGTAGGGTGGGAATCTCGAAAACAACCATGGCTGTCGAACGTTGAGTTGTAACGCGCAAGTGGCGGTCGTGTTCAGGTTGAAACACGACCACGGACCACGGACATGTGATGTGCATTTTGAAGTCCGCTGTGGCGGGGCCGAAATGAAGTTTCGGGCACAGGACACTATTCTGGAAGGGGAGATACAACAATCACAAACTTATTCAACTAGCGCAAGGAAATCACTTGTAACTACTCACCGGGGGCAAATCAGATTGTATCGACTCCGAACATGCTGAGAAGAGTGGCGGCGGTGGAGAACCAGTAACGGGCATGTTCATGCCGCGAAAACCCTCAGTAAATTATTTATTTTCTTTGGGTCTTCGGAGCTTCGAACATGCAAAGACCACACAATGTGTTCCGGCCCGAAACATTTGTCACATTTTCTTAGCATTTTCAGGAATGGATGCTGGGACAAAAACATAAAATCTTCGGCAGCTCTTCGGCGAGCGACAGTTCCAGACTCAATTTTGCCTTTGTCAATAGCAAAATGGAGACCGAAACTGGAAAGTACATTTTATATTTTCTGTCACATGTTCCCCATCCGAAGGTGATGCCTGTCCTGCGCCTGAAGACTTTGCATGTGTGGGCCTGGAACATATTATCTACACAGATGCAGAACATGCTAAGTACATGATATATTTTTGCCCCCCCGAAAATAGAATAATGGCCGAACATATGAAGAAATATTCTATTTTCAGGGGGGCAAAAATATATCATGTACTTAGCATGTTCTGCATCTGTGTAGATAATATGTTCCAGGCCCACACATGCAAAGTCTTCAGGCGCAGGACAGGCATCACCTTCGGATGGGGAACATGTGACAGAAAATATAAAATGTACTTTCCAGTTTCGGTCTCCATTTTGCTATTGACAAAGGCAAAATTGAATCTGGAACTGTCGCTCGCCGAAGAGCTGCCGAAGATTTTATGTTTTTGTCCCAGCATCCATTCCTGAAAATGCTAAGAAAATGTGACAAATGTTTCGGGCCAGAACACATTGTGTGGTCTTTGCATGTTCAAAGCTCCGAAGACCCAAAGAAAATAAATAATTTACTGAGGGTTTTCGCGGCATGAACATGCCCGTTACTGGTTCTCCACCGCCGCCACTCTTCTCAGCATGTTTGGAGTCGATAAAGTCTGATTTGCCCCCAGTGACTGGATCTTTTCTCTGGACGGGTAGCATAGAGTCCCATAAGCATACCTTCAAGGTCTGCTTGATTTTTCTTTGAGGAGGAAAGGAGAGGGAAATATTCTGCACAACAGACTCTCGCCAGTGGCTTACAGATGTAGAGACACCTGCGGTTCCCACACTGGCCCATCAATTAGGCCTGTCGAATGATCCCACATGCCTGGCCTATCTAGGCTTCACTTACTGCGCCGCCGTTACCCTCCAATAAACCTGCGGAGAAAGTGCAGACTTATGCTAAGTCCTGTATGCTCTCCGGCACATCCCGACCATCTCGGCTTATTCCTGAAGGGCCCCTCGCTAAGTGTGAGTGTGCTGCTGAGTGCCTGCCTGTGCCACACCCTGCCGCCACCATCATTGCCAAATCAGGCAGCGCCCCACACGTCCGCCACTGTGCTCGCTGTCGGTGACGATGAGCATGACTATCTTGCTCCCCACACCTTTTCTCTTTGCACTTTTTTGTAGTATACATATGGTACTATTATATAGTCTATTTATCTAGTTATAATAGTGTTACAATCAGTACCTTGTTAACATCAATAGAACAGTCAGAAAGCAGTACAGTATGCACAAATGTGCTCCATAGGTATAATTTAGTGTAATATCACACATTCACAAGCATTCCATTGAAGCCATATTTCCCAAAAAAGGAAAACGCCACCAGAGGGGGTCTTGATTTCCAGTCGAACTACTCAAGCACAGTTCATGCAGCTTTTATGGAGATGACAGGAGTATTGTCTAGTGCTGTAGTGCAGGTTACCATACTGATATAGCTTTTGGCCATGCCTCTGTGTTGTGGGAGTGTTCAAATGCACTAAAAGGAATGTGAACTACACCAAGGGCTGTAAATTTATCCTAACATGACAAGCATCTCTATCCTGGTCAGATAAACTATTCCTAGCTATAATAAGCTACTGCAGAAACTCTACAACAGATTCTGAGCAATACATATGCTCAACTTGTTTAACAGGGTCATGAGGAGGAGAAAACCTTACTGTGGAACAATGCATGGTCAGAATGGCTCAGAATTTAGAATATAGCATCTTAAGAGTGTTCCATAACAGTGAAAGGCGTAGTTACTTGAGGGAATGCATGGTCAGTTCTGTAGGACATGTTGAATGTCCTCTTGGGCACCTCGGGGACATGCCCAAGGTGCTGCCGAGCAAACATCGCTCAAGTGCTTCATGCACTAAATGACCTCACAGGCACTTTCCCACCACCTTGATTGCCTGCACACATTGACCTTCCCACTGCCACATTATAAGTGTCCCATACCCTCAGACAACTATTAACTCATCAATATGCATCATATATGGTACTCCTGTGATGTCCAAATGGATTCGGCCACGGCATATGCAGTTCCAGGCTGGCGAGTTTCTCAGCCACCATGTCAGCCACCCATGCAAAATACATCACATCAGGCATAGTCCGCGCATCTGTAGTGCAACTCAGTATGAAATATTAGTTATTGATAGCTATTATATACTCTTTCAGTGAAGATCCACAGCATCTGCTCAGAATTCAGTGTGTAACAAAGGCCAGTAGTGTGTATGGCTTTCTACATCTTTACCAATACAAGGTCATAAGATGGAGCCCTATCAGCATGGTAATCTGTAAACCAGCACCAGCTACTATTCATGTTATCCTCATAGCTGTTTCATGCACTTCACTTCAATGGTTCCACTGGAAATCAAGACCCCTCTGGTGGTGTTTTCCTTTTTTGGGAAATATGGCTTCAATGGAATGCTTGTGAATGTGTGATATTACACTAAATTATACCTATGGAGCACATTTGTGCATACTGTACTGCTTTCTGACCATTCTATTGATGTTAACAAGGTAGACATACATGAGGAATTATTCATAGTACTGCGAAGTATCTACTGATTGTAACACTATTATAACTAGATAAATAGACTATATAATAGTACCATATGTATACTACAAAAAAGTGCAAAGAGAAAAGGTGTGGGGAGCAAGATAGTCATGCTTGTTGTCGCTGACAGTGAGCACAGCATTGGGCGCGGCAGCGGATGCATGGGGCACTGCCTGATTTGGCAATGATGGTGGTGGCAGGGTGTGGTGCAGGCAGGTGCTCGGCAGTGCGCTTGCACTTAGCGAGGGGCTCTTCGGGAATAAGCCGGGATGGTCAGGATGTGCCAGAGAGCATACAGGACTTAGTTGTTGAACTTCGACTATTTCAGGTGTTACATGACAGGATAGGACTTATCCTTACCCATTATGGACTTGTGTTCTATGTTGCTACATATTACATACATTCTTTACAGACTTGATCCAGACCTGTAGCACATGATTGGTTCTAGATCTTTATGGAACATTCCACCACTTTCTAGTACTTTCCAGCATGTTCCAGTACATTCCTTTCCATGACATCATTATGACATCATGTTCTAGGACTGTCCAGATTCCCTTCCGGTCCTGTCAAGTCCTTTCCAGTACATTCCATCTATGGTGCAATTACCACATCATTGCTCATTGCACCATTATGATGTCATGCTGTTACACTTACTGTATGATCATGTGATGGTTCCCTCATGTGTATATATACCAGGCTGGATGCCCCTGTAATGAAACAATCTCTCCTCTCATTCTATGCCTCCTGAGTCTTCCCTCTCAGCAGTCTAAGAGATCTGTTGTAAGTCCTCTGTTCTATTGGAGTTATTGTTTGCTCCTTTTGTAGCTTTGCCTTCAGCTGCACCACACCACTCCTTGTTCAACATTAGTGTAAGTCTGCACTTTCTCTGCAGGTTTATTGTGGTCTGATCCCCATCCATGAGGAGAGTTGCACCCCACCACTGCACTCACCTCTATGTCTGGGACATTTTGATAGGGGAACCCCCCACTGCTCTCATCAGTGCTTATCAGCTGATATCAGCCCCAAATCAGGCCATGTAATGGTCACAATTCGGCAATGGCCTTGAACCAATTTGTAATTGCAGATTGCCTAGTGAGATCTTTACCCATTTATGGAAGGCCACAGCTGTGGCACTGAACCACAAAAACCTTCGACTTTGGGTGCACTCCACTTGTCTCCCTCAGTAGTGAGAGCACAGGGTGTCAAGCTGGAATTTTGGTGCTATGTTCAAGCATGCGGCTTGGGTGTCAACGTGCCATGTTGATGTCCGAAGTATGTGTGCTGGCTACCCAGGAACAGAGTGGCAGCTCACTACCTGGAACAGGGTGGGAGCTGGCCAGTCACAGCATGGACACGGACGCATCATGCTGCAAGCAGAGCATGAGACAATGCTGCTGTGGTGTGGTGAATGATGAGCACATACCTGTGAACAGATATCAACCTAGAGCACAAGCTGACAAGGTCCCCGCTGAGCTCGCAAGGGCTACATACTGGGATAAGTTAGAACACACTGGCAGGTTTTGTCAATGTCTTCAGTTGCAGCGACTCAAGAACAAAGCGTGAATGGGGCACACGAGAGCAATTTGTATGCATGACAGAGACCCCCCACTCCCAAATAAGTTCACACCGCTCATACTCCATATCTTCAAAATCCGTGCAGAGTGTGCACTCTTGTCAGTGAGTCTTGAGGAACACATTACAGAATTGTCCCAAGCTTGCATGGCAACCCGACCTGTACACACATGGTTGCCCCAGCTGAGTCTGCAAGGCATCCTGCTAGAGTTCCCTTCTGACTTCACTGGTACTCTAGCACTTGGTGGATGCACTCGCATTTCAATCAGGGGTCACTCCGGTGGCCAAGTCAGAGTCAGCAACAGCACAGCCATCTAATCCGAGAATAACATTTCATAGTAGTATTAACTGGACATCATGGATAGTGTAATTTACACAGTAGGAAGTCAGATGCAACAGTGCTGAGAGAGACGAGTCAAGTGCACCCAAAGTCGAAGGTTTTTGTGGTTCAGTGCCACAGCTGTGGCCTTCCATAAATGGGTAAAGATCTCACTAGGCAATCTGCAATTACAAATTGGTTCAAGGCCATTGCCGAATTGTGACCATTACATGGCCTGATTTGGGGCTGATATCAGCTGATAAGCACTGATGAGAGCAGTGGGGGGTTCCCCTATCAAAATGTCCCAGATGTAGAGGTGAGTGCGGTAGTGGGGTGCAACTTTCCTCACGGATGGGGACGAGACCAGTTTATTGGAGGGTAACGGCGGCGCGGTAAGTGAAATCATTCGACAGGCCTCATTGATGGGCCAGTGTGGGAACCGCAGGTGGGCGCTAAGCGAAAAGCTGACCAAGCGGGGGCACCCGCAGCGAAGTGCCCCAGACGTTAGGTAGGTGGTGGGGTGCGAGCGCCTACCTTTCGGATGGGTACGAGACCACTAATGACCAACCCTGGAGAATCGCGATGTCGGCCGCAACGGAAAGCCGTCCCCAGCGTCCCGAACAACTGATTTTGAATACAGCCCTGGTATTGCATCAATATCGACGAGCATGGACGATGACTCACGACAACCGACCTTAGCCGCTGATAACGCTGACCCCCAGGGTTTGGTTGGTTTGGCAAGCACCTTTGTTAAGTAGCCTCGACGTCGCCGGCGACGACGTAGTAGCAACGACATGCCCTCTCTCCGCCTTCCTTCGACCGTGTTCAATTTCCCGGAGCGACTCAAACAGAGGCGCGATGTTCCTCGGGATTCGATATCTCTGGCGTGGCAAGGGTCTGTGCAGGAGGTCACTACGGACTCGGTGCGGGTAGACCAAGAGACGCAGCCTACGCCGGCACAAGAGCGTGCCAGCGACGAGTTCAAGCTCCCGAAGACAGCTTCATTGGTGATTGTCCAGTTGGCGAGTGCTCTGTTGCAGGTGCGTTGTCTGGTTCTAGCATTTGTGCCTCACTCGACGCGCGTGAGACGTAGATTTCATTCTTCATCATCGTCTCCTCCTCGGACCAATATGCAGAGTACTTGGGAGGGACCGCGACATTCTCCGGCCTTGTCATCGGTATCCCCACCGTCTTCTCTGGACTAACATTGATACCGCTCATGAAGCTGGACCAAGGTATGTGCCGAGCAAATATCTGAGCCATTAGCCTCTATGACCTCAATCTGTCGCAGGTGGCTACAAGCGACCTCTGCACTTTGTATGCGCCTCTGCGTTCCTCGGCAATATACTCTACAGCCTCGCCTACCGTGCAAATTTCCTGTATCTCATCCTCATCGGCCGCATCGTATCCGGATTCGGGTTTACCTTCTGGATGTACTCCAAGCGGTACTGCTCGGACCCGAGAATTGTTGGCGTGCGGCGCAGGACCCTTCTCGCGGGTTGGTTGGTTCTTGGACAGGGTGTAGGTTTCAGTGCGGGTCCGTTCCTTGGGGGTCTCCTGTGAGTCATCAAGTTGAATTACGGCCATGGTCTTTGGTGCACTGAACATGGATGCATGTGTTCTAGCTACAGAGTCGGCTTCTCTAACTCGGTGTTCAACGGATACACCAGTCCCACCTGGGTCTTGGCAGGGATTTGGGCTGTCTTCTGGGTTTTCGCGGCATGTTTCTACGAAGACGTTCCCAATCCCCAGCCTGTGGGCGCAGAAATTGAGCTACGGTCGATGCCAGCACAAGAGCGGGTTATAACTGGCGGAGACAAGGACAAAGCCACGATTTCGTTTGCTGGCCCAAGCTCCAGTACGGCCCCAGTAATTTCGAGTACGGAGGACACAGGTGTCTCTGATGAACCTAGGTTCCATATGTCTTGGGCGCAGATTGGCGTCACCGCAACGATGTGCTGGTTCGCCATGACATGCTTCTTCATCCTCGGCGCATGGGAGGCAAACATCCCAGTCTTCACAGGCTCGAACTCTACCCTGAACCCCTTCCACTTCAGCCCCTCGGCGGCAGGCGACCTCATCGCCCTCGGCGGCATCTGCACCATCCCGTTCCTGCTCCTAAACCTCATCGTTGGGCGACGCGTACAAGACCGACACACCCTCGCGGTCGGGTCCGGGCTCGGACTGGTCGGGCTGCTCGTGGCCGTCTCCATCCTGCGCGCGGACCGGGTGAGCTACGGCAGCCTGTGGGCCTGCTGGTTCCTGGTCGCACTCGGGTTCAACCTCGCGAGCACGGTGACGCTGAGCCTGCTGTCGAAGCAGCTGCCGGGCGCGTGGAACGGGCGAATCAGCATGCTGATCCAGTACAGCAACTACACGGGGCGGGTGACCGGCGCGGTGTGGGGCGGCGCGGGCGTGAAGGTGGGGATGTTGCGCTTCGTTGGGATGCAGATCGCGCTTGTCGGGGTGGGCGCGGTGATGTTCTCTACGCTGTGGAGGCAGCTAAAGGCGAAGACGGGGTGACAGAGGTACGTGGATCTGAGAGAGCGGCGTGCCGGAGGGGCGCGCATCGTCGCAGAGGAATGCCGTGCAGCGACAGTGTGAAGGATTGCTCGGCAGGTTTACAGGTACTGCTTACCCTTGGGCGCCGAACCATCCTTCAGGCTTCCTGTCCTTCCCGATGCGTGGGTGGGTAACATGCAACACGTTGAACCGACCCGTTTTAGACTTAACCGTTAACTCATGCATGTCTCGGTAGCAAACACTCAGGTGAACGTGGCTGATGATCACGTTCGGCTTGGGAACCCTCATAAGAAACATTACCGCCTCCGCTATACCTAAGTACCTACGTATTAATCGATTTCGCAATGCCGCTAAAGAGCAGATACTGTCCATTTGTATGGACTGCCATCACCGCGAAAGGTCCCACGTCATATCTGTGGCCCGCGATGCATTTCGGCGAAATACATCCGCCGTACTCACTGTACTGACCGTCCTTTATAGCAGTCTTGTAGAAGCAGTCCCGATTCCCGACTTCAATCCGATCTCGGGATGAGCTAAACTGCGTAGGGACCAGCCTCCTCCTTCGAGTCGTCGATATTCTCCCCCAGTGCCCACTCAGTTGAATAGCACGTTCCATGCGTCTCGGTGATTCAGTGCCTCCTTTGGTCTCATTCGCGGGAGGGAGTTGTTTCGTCTCGCCGCCTTGCTCGTGAGGCGCTCATTTCTGATCGGGTACGCAAGCTGTGCCGCTGGGATCTACGTCTTCGCCAAGTTCACCAAGAATCATCACAGTGTTGCGTGCCGGTACAATATAATCAAGAGGACACTGCGCGGTGCATGGCGATGCTTAGGCGGGCTGATTCTAAGGTGGCCCTCATGGCCTCCATAGTACATGAAATTTACAGGGGCGAACAGCTTGCAGAGTACGGTTCTGTTTACTCCATAATCAGAAGCAGCAGGAGCAGCTGAGGTAACCCTTCAGCGCATGAGGGTACCCGGATTGCGCCCCAACCGCTTGCATGCCTGTGCACGCGGGCAGCGTGCGCCGTCTCCCAGTGCTTCTGCCCCAGCAGGCATCGCCGATGTGACTGTCGAGATGGACTTGTCGTCTTCTGGCCGCGTAGCTTTCGTGCTCGGCAGGAGGTATACGCCCTCCGGGGTCGCTCTGGCGCACCATACCTCCTCGATTTCTTTGGGTATAAAAGCAAGTCACTTGGACGCCTTGTTCCTCATCACCAACATATTAATCTTCCAACACATCTTCAACCAGACTAAAGCCTCTTTTAACTCTTCCAAACCTTTCGAGACTTTGGTCACCATGTTCGCCTTCGCTGCACTCCCTGTCGCTCTCGCCGTTGGTGCCTTCGCCATGCCCGCCGCTTTGTCGGCTCGTCAGGATCCCTGCAACGCCCTCGGTGCGGGTGCATCCAGCTCCTTGACTTACAACTTCCAGTTGGAGGTTGTCGACCAGTCAGCGGCCGATAGCGCTACGGGTGCCGTCCTCGCCCTCGTCAACAGCGACTCGAACGACGGTCTTTGGTCCCTTAAGGTCAGTAGCCGCTGTATGACTTGCGGTGGCGGCTCGTTCATACATGATCGATGATCGCCTGTCCAGGAGATCCACCAGAACGCTACTGGTGATTTCGCGAGCTGGACGCTCAACGGGGGTGCTCTCATCCCAACTCCCAGCTCCTCCAACAGTGGTCTGGTTGGAAGCGACATGTCCGTTCCGGCGGGATCCATCGTCGAGTTCGCGGTGACTAACAACGGCTCGGCTAACGCTGCGGCGGGCCAAACGCCCTACTGCGCTGTGGTAAGCACGCTCATGACCTGTGCTAAGACATGGCTGATCATGGCCTACGATACAGTCCGACGCCGATGGCCACGCAACTCTCGCTGTCAACGGCGACGCCAACTCGTTCTCTGTTTGTCAGACTCCCGGCCTTGCCTGGGTTCTGGTCTACAACGCGTCCAACGATAACAACGGCGCTTACACCTACGACAGCTGCACCAAGCAGAATGTGCACCTCGTTCAGGCTTAAGTGCTGTCTTAGGAGGATTGTGAACCGTCCATTATCACCACTTTTCTCGCCTGTATGGCCTTTTGGACTTCTCGTCTTACTCTATTTCTGTCACGCGTACCCACGCCTTAGTCCTTTGCCTGCTGTGTACGCAGCGTCGCTCATTACCACAAATGATAATTACCGCATTGCTATGAACTAACGCTTGTGTGCACTGTGTTGACTCCGCCTCGTTGATGATTGCTGGGTAATGGCGCGAGATGAGAAGCATTGAATCGTCCATGGCCAACCAATGAGTACTTGATGTCCATAATGAGCATTGTGGAACACCTATGGATCAGACTACAACGAACTGCGGTAGAGCCCTATGTTAATGTTGTACGCCACCAGATGAGACAAGCTTAAGGACATCGAATGTTAAGGCTAGATCTGCTACATCAACGATGCCCTGCTACCCACTTCCGTGCCTTCCGGAGGCACTGGCAACTCGCCATTTCTGTCTGAAACAAATGCACGGTAGCTGCACGAGATTGTTACATCATATCAGCTCGTCAGACAAACCCAACTAAGTAGAAATACAGACATGCGGCTCAGTCGTTCACGCTCTTCGTTGGGCACGGAGGGACGCGTTGTGCGTAGGACTCGACGGAGATGCGCGTCGGTAATCTCGTGTCTCTGCGAAGTGTCAGTATATGTACTGGCCATTGAAGCAACATGTTCGTACCTCTTTAGTTCCGCCAGGTATAACGGTCCGGATATCATCTTTAGCTGACGGTTCGCGTAAGATTCTTTGGAGCTACAAAGGGGGTAATCAGGGCCCTGCAAGTCAAACAGTCTTCCAAACTTACGCGTCGTTGGAATGCCGCTTCTTCCGCCCTCGAAAGTACATTCCGAGTCTCCAGTGATGGATCTCCAAGCATAGTGTATGTAATCTCAGTTTGGTGCCCTTCGGGTTCGCCGTTAACGGCAATAGCTGTAGTGCTAGGTGGCCCCGGTATCGCTTCGTGTATGACCTCCAGTTGAGCATTGTATACGAGTGCCTGTAGATCAGCACCAGAAAATCCAGCCGTTTCTCGAGCGATATCTTGAAGATCGACCGATGGCGTGATCTTGATCTTCCTACCGAGTGCCTCCAGGATCTAAACGGTTGTCGATAAAGTTGGTACGAGTAAGCCAGTGAGTGTCACTCACTTCTCGGCGCTCCTCTGCATTGGGCATGTCACAGAGTAGGGACTTATCCAATCGACCCGGACGCAAAAGAGCTGAGTCAATGAGGTCGGGCCGACTACGTACCCCGCTTAATGACACTCTAGAAGGGCAAAAGATAATTCTGCTGTTCACCTCGTAGCAGCCAGCACATAGACGCCTTCCAGTCCCTCCGCGCCATCCATTTGAGTGAGCATTTGATTGACGACTCTGTCAGTCACTCCCGTGCTGTCATGCCCTCTACAGATGACGATATCGATCTGTAAGCAAACTTGTTATCCAAGGACAAAAATTGTAAGCTCACCGCTTAGGCGCTATGGAATCGAATTCGTCAAAGAAGAGAACGCATGGTTTGGCAGCACTCGCGCGTTCGAAAAGGTCACGAACCTATGACGCCTGTGTCAAGTAGCGACGCTTCCTTCTGCAACACGATGCTCACCGATTTCTCGCTCGCTCCGATATACTTGTTCAGCAATTCAGGTCCCTTGATGCTGATGAAGTTCAGGCCGCACTCCTTTGCGACTGCCGATGCTAGTAGCGTCTTGCCGCAACCAGGGTACCCATAAAGCAGGAGTCTACGATTAATCAGCGAGATCGTCGTTGCACGATTAGTTCTAGAACTCACCCGGACCGTAAACGTAAGGGTGATTGAGCAAATATTGGTCCGTATTTCGTTGGCCACTCGAGCGTTTCTCGGAGGATCCTCTTCGTTTCGTTCAGACCTGTCATCTGAATTGAAGGACTTGCTCCTACAATGTGTACACCGAGGCTTACCACCAATATCCGCCCACTCAACCTCAGACCTTTGCAGCTTGACATCGCGTAGAGAGTGAGGCACAAAGTCGACTTGGGCCGTAGCGAAGTCATCCGGGATGAGCGTAGTCTGCAAGATGGTGAACATGAGACCATCGCTGGGGGTCATGTTGATGCGAAGTGGACGCACAGGTGTTTCTTCGCTCTCTCCAGTTTCAGAGGTTCGGATCGCGGCTTGATGGACAGCTCGGGCAACGAGGTCTTTGAGGTCAGTCACGGAGTAGCCTTCTGTCTGCGTTGCAAGGGCAGTGAAGTTCACAGGTTTCGAAGGGTCTTCGGTGATGTTCGACGTATCTATGCGCTCTCGAACGAGTTGGCCGATGATCTAACAGGGTCTCAGTAATCGGCTGTTAATACTTCGAACGGAGAGTATTGGACATACATCGCGCCGCGCATCTTTTCCTGGGGGCTTGAGGGAGACGACTTCTTGGAACAAATGTGATGAATTAAGTGATGGGTGTAGCGCTGCCTGGGACTCGGCAGCGGCAAGCAACACAATGCCATTCGCGTTCGGCGCCGCAGTACGCGAGGATGATCCGAAAGTAGAGAGGAAGAGCTCAGTGATGTGACGGCCCCGGAACGAATCAGCATGCTGTCAACAGTCAGGCTCGGTCTTTTCGAGGAGGCGGTTGAAGAGACACGTACTTCCAACTCAGCGCTCATGAGCTTGTCAATGTTGTCTACGACAAGGACGCAGGGCCGATGCCATGCCGCCTTCGCTATCCAGTATCGAAGCAGAGCGCGCATTTTGCCTATCGGCGTTTCTGTGTACTTTGACATATCCACATGCAGTACATCTGCTGAGTTCTCAGGATCACTGTGACAGGCAACGAACAAACAACGTACACGCAAATATCTTGGCGTCTTCCTGCATTGACTTCGCGACAGCGTGCAACAGAGACGTCTTCCCTGCTCCAGAGCGACCGGTGACCAGCAGTCCGGGGACTAAGAAGGGTACAGCGCGCCATCAATATCTTAGTGAGTTGCACAGCAAGTCAATTAACTGACCACCACGGACCCGGTTTCCAAAAGCATGAACGAGAAAATTGGTCCTGCAAAAATTGCTGGCTTTGTCAAGGATGTCGTCGACACCAGCCAGACCGTGTTTTGATTCCTTGGCTGACCTACGGCCGGTCAGTCACGGGTCCTACACTTTGTGAAAAGGACCAACGCACGGTGGTGAGCCTGGCTCAACAGTGGACTCCAATTCCGGCATGGATACCGTCTCCGGTGCGACATAGGTTATCCTGACCAAAGGTCAGCGCCACCAGTCCTACAGTGACGCCGTAAACCATAACCTAAATTTGAGTCGTACGCACCGTACCATATCCCAGTCCTCGACATCATCCACTTGACCGCGAAGCACTATGTGACCTTCTGGGACAAAAACGGCCGGTGACCACACAAGCACTACCTCATCGCGTACTTGCTCCGGTGTTTGTGCAGCCCCCTTGGCCTCTCCATTTGGCACAAGCACGCGGGGGACAAGCGGCGATGTTGGAGCTCCATGTGCCTGCTCTTGCGATGGGTCACTAGGCGGGGACAGCCTACGAATCCGAGCGCGCCAAGGTTGTGGATCGGATGGAGACCCAGAAGTCTCGCCCTGCGATGTCAGCGTTGCCCGCGAAACATACGCAAGTACGGCATCCGTCTCCCGAACAGGAATTATCGGCGCAGGAGGTGATTGCAGAAGTCGCTGGGGAAGAACGCGCATGGCACGCGTCAGCAGCTTCGCGGCCTCATCCTTGGACGTCGGCCCTGCGCGGGTATCGCTGGCCGTTGGGGTGCTTGTGCCACTGACCTTGCCGTTGAGGCCACGATGTCTCTTCTGCTTTGTCTTCCCATTGGCGATGGCACTTCCGGACGTGCTCTGGCGGGCGTGCAATTTCGGGGCGATGCTCACTTCGGTACTCGTCGTTAGTAGCAGCGCCTTCCCAGCGGTCGAGGGCTCGAGGGACACTGGCGTGTGTCAGCTTGTTTTTATTTTAAAGGAACCAAACATGTTTACCGACTCTGAGACGGACTCTGGTCCGCCCTAGCACCCAGATGTCGATCTCTTGCCCCACGGCGGCCACCCTCACTTGTGAAAGAAGAGTCGACTCAACGTGAGACGCGTGAAGTTCCTACATTAGGTCGATTATCAGGCAATTCTGTTTGCCATTCTATCACGCTTACTATGATCTCCCAATCATCAGCCGTGACAGGTTCGGTGCCGACTGTTTTTGCAAAGGCAAGATCGTGAAGTAGGCCAATCTCTACCTTTGTGCACGTGACTCAGCCCAATCGCCACGTCAGCTGCAGGGCGCCGCTTACAATGTCATCAGAGGCAAGTCCGAGCCCTTGGGCGAACTGGGGATCCATTTCTATGGTTTCGAGGCCCTTCTCGCTGCTGCCAGCGCTGTTGAAGTGGGCTAGAGAAGAGGCGGAGGCCATGCCAGTCCAGCCGACATATGCTTCAAGCTTCCGCTTCGACGAGTCAACGCCATCGCGTATCTCTCCGGGCGCCCAAGCGAGGTGAACGGCAAGGCCTTGAGGTCGCTACATCCTCTGCGTTTGGATGAGTAGATGACCTGCAGGCGCTGCGTCCACTCACTACACCTCGCTCGAGCAAAGGTCCATATAGCGAGATCGGTAGGTTCACGAGCGATGAGTGGAGGGACACGAAGTGAATGCGAGCTCTTCGTGGCATGACCCGGGCGTATAGCTATCGTGCAGAGACTGTTCTCCACAAGCAGAATGAGGCGGAACCGAGCACGGTGACCGCGACTACGACACCTTCCTGAATAGGAATGTCGTTTTTCACGTGCTTTGCCTACCGGGGAGTTTGTGCGGGACAGGTGCTAGTCTCCGTTGCTGACCAAAAGAGATACTCTCGACAGGTGCGCCGTGCGGGACCTTCGAGGGATCTCACTTAGGCCTTAGTCTCCACTGCTGACAGCGCTGTCATCGTCGCCGATAGTTGAAGGTCCTGTTTTTTGCAGAACGACGTACAGAAGATAGGAGCGCGGAAGGACGTATTTACCGCTAATGTGTAGCCTGGAGAACTTGAAGACACGAGTGGGGTCCGGGGAAGAGCAGAAGTTCTGGACGCTATCAATGATCACGGACATTGTACTGCACACAGAATCTCTCAAGGACACGCCAGGGATACGATACAGAGATGCAAATTGTCACGATAGACATCGATGAGTGGCTGATACAATACAGTGGCACGGTGTACATGGTCGACTGAGATAATGCCTGTGATTAGTGAGCTTTAAAGCAAGTCCGATGCATGTATGCGTAAAATTAACCAAAAGTGTAGAAGTATGCAAAGTCATAACCGTCCGCATGTCAACGCTCTGTAGGCTCACGCCTGGACGAGCTGCACCTTCTGGGACGTGCAGGTGCTGTAGTCATAAGCACCGTCGTTGTCTGACGTCGGCGTGTACACAAGCACTTGCGCTTCGCTCGGAGTCTCGCAGACCGCGAAGCTCTGCGTATCCCCATTGACAGCGAGGATGGCGTCTCCCTCCGAGTCAGTCTGTCACACGCATCTCTCAGCATCGCGAGGTGCTGATCTCAGAGTTCTATCCTTACCATAACACAGTACGGCGTCCGACCCGCGCTAGCATTTCCAGAGCCGTTGTTCGTGACTGAGAACTCGACGATGGATCCGGTAGGGACGGCGAAGTCGCTGCCCGCCAGGCCGACACTGCTCGAGCTCGGGTTCGGGATGAGCGAGCTTTTGAAGAGCTTCCATGACAAGAAGTCGATCGGGGTGCTCGGGTCGACGACTCGCTGAACAACGAGAGTCCAGTCAGTGTCGTCTTCCGCGGACGGCAAGGGATGGATAATACCTGCAGCCACCAAACGCCCTCGCCCTCCGGAGTCTCAACAAGGTACATCGTGGGCCCGGTCGCGTTGGCTCCCGATGCCGAGGGATCGACGACGCTGAGCGTGAAGTCGTACGCGAGCGTGTTTAGCCCGCCCACGACGCTCTGGCAGCCCTGCGACGGGTCCTGACGCGCCGTCAAAGCAGCAGGCACGGCAAAGAAGCTAGCGGCGAGGGTAAGAGAGAAGAAGGCAGAGGCGAACATGTTGACCAGAGGTCGTGAAGCCGCGAAGGTGGTGGACTAGAATGGAGAAGACAACGCTCAGTATACTGCTTTTATAGCTGAGCTGACGAGGCCGCCACCGACGTACGGTGTGCTGAGACCGTAGGTAGCTGTCCTGGCAGGACACCGTGCTGAGATCGTTCGATGCGACACTTACAAGAGGGTCGCGCATGCACGGCGCACGTAGCCCGCTCGCGCGCCCATATACACATCAAAGCCGCGTCCATTGGCGCTGTGGTAAGTAGTGACGTCTGCCAAATTGCCAGGAGTCTGTGACGTAATCTGGTCGAAGTCAACTCATGCGTAAGTTAGGTTAGAACGGGACAGACCTAATTAAAGCCCTAAGACAAGGAGCGACTGCCTACCTTACTTGTATATGGTCTGCAACGCCCTCCTCCTCGTGCCAGTGCGGTCGGTGGTGAGAGATTGATTGATAAGCAGTAAGTAAGTAAGTGAATTATATGAAGGTGCAATGTCCACGTGCTTGAGGCTTAAGGTTGGCGGAGTTAGATCTGGATCTGGGACCTATAGCCTGAGTCTACCATGGACAGTGGTTAAGCGGGACTGGCCCGTACTGTCTTTGGTGAGTATCTCTCGTTGAATAAATTGAATCCAGCATGATTTTCAGAGTAGAAAGGTGTGCAAGGCTGCAGACTGTCCACTGGATGTGCTCAAGTTCCGATTACCGCAACGATCACCACGCTCGCGATCCGAAGGGCCATAGGGCCCAGGCACTTCAAGCGCCTTCCTCTGGAGCTCTGGGAAGAGGTGATTGACTTCGTAGCGTGCAGAGCATCGCTCATCGGGAGTCACGACTATTCCTTGTCCCATACAGCTGTATAGCAGGCTACACTCGTGGCTTGTGCATTCGTATGCAAAAGCTGGCATGTTCGTGCCCTGCATCACCTACGGTCGTGCACCTGGATCTGTAGTCGAGAACAAGTCGTATCCCTGTCCCGTCGCGTTCGCCAGTATCGTGATGATCGGGCCGCCATCCAACACGTCATCATCGACGGTGCACTCTCACGCAGGCCGTTCAATCGCAAATTCGATTCGCAATGCTCGCATGTTTGCTGCCAAATACGAAATCCCTGATCTTCAACAATGTCTCCTGGACAGCAGGATCTACCCGTCCAGACAGCATTAAGTATCTCTCTGTACACCGCCATCACAGACCTGCGGTTCTGGCTTGTGACTCGGACCTATGCCACGGCTTCGCAGTTTGCATCGTTACTCTCGGCCGTACATACCGCGTCTCAAATACGTGAACTGCACCGTCACCACTACCCGCCACAAGGGACTCGCCCTATCCTTTCCTCCCTTGGCGAACAGAGATATACGCTAAGTGGTTGCGCGTGACTGCGATGATGCGATTGTCGACGTCTTAGCCAAAGCCTAACTCAGTGCAATCGCTCCAGGCGTCGAAGAGCTGACATGCAGTGACCACCCTCTGGCCATGATATATGGCCGAATTGAGCCCCTGGTCCAGGAGAAAAGTACTACCAGATGTCAGCAGCTACTCGATGCCTACGGCGCATCTCTTCGCAATGTCGACACCGGCGATCGAAACTGCAAGTCTCATGAGTTGCATTCTCGCTTGTCGCCTGATCTTTCTGCTAGCCTTCAAATCGGAAGTACTTTCCGGTCCACGCATCGACCTCTCCCGTCAAATCCAGTTGGCGAGGTTGGCACGTACCGTTATGAAGATTGCCCGGACTTCCCCGCGGTCCCTGCTCTTTTCTCCACTATTACATCTCAAATCCTGTCTCAGGTCCACGTCAGCTTCGTTCTCACCAACCGGGCTGATATTAACTCGATGGCCCAGATCCCGAAGCTTCGCGGCGAATGGGTTTAAAAGCTTCTGCGTCAAACGAACAAGCAAATCAACACCTTTGCACTCGTCGACGATAGATTATCGCGTCCAGCCTTCACAGGCATTCAAAGAGGCGGAGTTCAGTTCGAAATCGAGATGGTGGCGCTGTGCCATGCACGATTAGCCGAGCTCAGGAAGAGCAAGACATTTTGGACACAGCTGCTCTCCGAGGTCATGCCTAGATCTACTGCGCGCGGAATTCTGGTGTGCGTTGTGTGTGTGCGCCACTTGATGGTACGATATCCCAGCACTGCTGGCAACGTTGTATCCTCTCGACCATGCATAGGTCGACATACTAGTGTGCTTCACCTCTCGCAACAGTGCCGTAGAGCTACAGTCCGACATAATAAACCAAAGAAGACTACTCAGGGTTGGACGGGACGCACAAGCCTGAGTGTATCCGCCACCGCGAACGATGAACTACCCATAGCGGCATTCTTGAGATGCAAATGACATTATAGTAATGGAGAGTCCAGTTGGTCAAATGTGCAGGTAAAACGAGTGATATGACGTACATCAGCAGTAAGAGTGTTTAGTACGCCTATCAGTATAATTAAATGGGGGTTCAAAGCATAAAGTCCGATGCACGTATGCCAAAGGAATCAAGGAGGTCGTCCGTGGTGGGAAAGGCTCTCATATGTCAACCGCAACGTCAGGCGAGTTCACGCTTTGACGAGCTGCACCTTCTGGGACGTGCACGAGCTGTAGTCATATGTGCCGTTGCTCGCCGACCTCGGCTCGTACACAAGGACCTGGGCTTGGCTCGGAGTCTCGCAGGTGTGTTCCCATCGGACGAATTGATAGATCCTGGGTTGAATCAAAGTCTGCACACATAAAAGTCCCTGTATGCCACGAAGACGCGAGTGGCGCCGGCGAGGGCGCCGGCTGATGACCTTGCGACAAAAAACAAAAGAGTACAGCATTTTTGTATGTAATTTTACAGCTGTATGCTACCTGTAGTAGGAGTACACTCACTGGAGTTCTTCAATGTATGCAGTTTATCTTTGGTTGCAATCTCAATGTAATGACTGATTCGTGGCCAGGTGCTCATAATCGGCGTAGTGCGGACTTCTACGAAGTC
>KV429082.1:24969-88481 GCA_001632345.1 Daedalea quercina L-15889
ACCATTTACGGAAGGAGACCAAGCAAAAGACAACAAGCGGCAGTTTCTCACGACCGAATTCCGACCCCGCAGAAACCTTGCTGTCGCAAGGTAATATCAGCAGTAAGGCAAACGTTACGACACACTGGACACCGGAGTTGCTTCTCAGGTCAAAGAGAAGCCTCCGAGCTCAAACGCGTCTGTTTCATTCCAGATAGTCGACAAGTCTCCAACGGCCTTCGTGACCATTCATGGGCGGGCCCGTCAGGATTACGACAACGCTCTGACAGATAGCAGGATAGCATTGCGACACAGCAGATACAGCAACAGTACATACGCATTACAGCAATCCTATCCAGGCGTCAAGTCTTCGTCTTCGGTTTCCTCCCTCTTTTTGCAGGTGTCTTCGGCGCGGGCTCCGGAGTGTCGGCCTCCTTGACAGCTCCCTTATTCATCGCAGCCTCCAACAAACCCTCATCTTGCATACATTTGACGAACTGAGTGATGAACGGCTCGTAGTCGAACGTTCTTTTTATGTGGTCAGTCTGCGCAGATAGCATGAACGACATTCTACGCAAGGCAAGGCGAACGGGGAAAGGCACACCTGCGTGTCACGCGCCTTCGTGATCTCTTCCTCGACGGCGACCTTCGCGACGAGCGCAGCCTCGACGCACGCATTCCAGGCTTCCGGAAGCTTCCGTACGGCCATATCCAGGATCTCGATGTCCCGCTCCATCTTGCACGCACCGAAGTCCGGTGCAAACGGTCGGCCCTCCGTTAACGGCCTCAGGCTGGTCGTGAACGCTTCTAAAGCACTCGCCAAAAGCGTCTCATTGACCTGAACCACCGGATCAGCACCCTCCGTTGATAAGGTCGAGGGACAGAAAGTACCTTGTCGGCCCAGCCGTCGGGATACGCTTCGGCTAGCCTCCGCTCGAGTGCCTGTCGCTCGCGCTTGCGCATCTCCAGCTCGTCGCTTGCACTCAGGTACTTCTGGTCAACGATGGCAAGAAGATTGTACCTCACATGGTCGTTCTCACTCGCCATGTATGCGTGCATCTTCATCCGGAGCGCGGGTCGCACGACGTCCATCCACCCTTTCGTACTCGTGCTCGGGCCTGAGCCTGACTCTGACTCAGAGCCGAGCTCGCCGACCTCGATTGCGGAACGCTGGAGCCCGTCAAGCTCCCATACCTTGCCGTAGGCCGGAACGTAGCCGATGAAATGGTATTGCTCCTGCGATTGGTCACCGTGTTCAGTACTTTTGGATTTAGAAGGACTTGCGGTTGTCTTCCGTTTCTTCGCTGGAGGACCCCTGGCGGCCTTAGCTCTCGCTTTGTCCGCCTCAAGGGTACCATGAGCAATAGCCTGCAATGCACCCCGGAGATCTGCAGGTCTTGATCGAGTTTATTACGCAAACATTGAAATTACGGGACAGACCATACCTCGCGAGGGAGTTGTGTGCATCTCGTATGAAGCGCGAGCTCGATACCGCTAGCCCTCTCATCTACGCGTTGCGTCACTAGGCGTCTCGTGCATCGTCTGACCCCCCACAGAAGCGCGATGAGCGAGAGATCACTTACCACGGGTGACATCTCTGCCGTCACTACTTGTATCTCTCGCAACTCCTCTCCGAGGTCAACTTGAGGGCAGTTTAAGAGGACATTGAGGAGGGCATGGGAAGCACAAGCGTCGTCGCTCAGCTGGTTCGCGAACCACACCCGTTCTGCGTCCTCGTCCTCGAACTCGGAAGTATTTGCTCCATCGGGGTCGTTGCACATGTAGCAGAAGATGAGGCCGAGCGGCTGCAGGTGGTCCGTAGCCCATGGCTCAATATCGTATATTTCAGTGACTTCGAACCCTCGTACGCCGAGCTTGTGTAACAGCGTCGTGAAGACACCTGGCGTGAAGTCATGGCTTGCCTCACATCACGCGTTAAGTTCGACGAACCTGGATCTGACTCAATTACTGCGAAGGGTCCACCGACGAGCTCATCAGTGTCATCCCTCCGACTTGTAGATGATCCCTCCATTTACGTTTGCACGGTTACCGCCCTTCCAATATGCTTCGTTGGAATCGCTGAGTATCTGTCGTTATAAGGCTGCATAGTGGTGTGGCCTCACCGTGGTATAATTCGTGAGTTGAAAGCAATTAATTGGTGACGAAGGGTGGCTATCCGAGTCGGACTCTCGGAGACGCTCATTTGCGCGTCTGTGCTGGAGAAGCATGTCGCGTGATTTGTGACACGTCGCGCCGTCACTGCCTGGTGGCATTGGCCGGAGTGAAGCGCTCGGCGTTCAACAGACGACAAGTACTTAACTTAGCGCTGCTACGAGGATACCCAGATGTGATGCGGATTTGACCTCGTAGTCGCGTATAGAGCGGCGACATCATTAACAATCCTATGAGTATCATCTTCATAGTGAAGCCGTTTGGATAGTGTTTAGACCTATTCGAATGACGACAAGCTCGGCCGCGGCGGGGCTGAACCGGTACGCGGTAAGTATTTAGGGCAGGTTAATACGCGTGGAGGTTACTCCTGGATTTCACGCGTCTGCGCTTGACCGGCTTTACTACTCGACTTCTTCGCAAAGTATCTCAATTGGAAGCCCGTATCACCAGCATAAGGATGTCCAACTGGCTAGATGACCTTGGCCTTGAACCGAACGAGCCACGCGCGGGGCCGTCCTTCATAGAACGCGTGCGACACGCGCCAGACGACGACGACTACCCAATCCCTGACAACTTCGGCGGACTAGACCGCAACCTACTCGGACAAGATGGAGAGGAGGAAGAGACGCGTTTCCAGCAGCTCATCCGCCACTGGATCAACGAACGCCAAGCACCCGATATATTGCCCGGCCAAGAGATGCTACTCGGGAGGATACTGGATCATGTTAGAAAACAGGTGAGAGATTGCCTTGTGACTTTAATTGGAAGTGCTGCGTTCTGGAACTTGGTTGAGGGGCGAGAGTGTAGCTTTAGACGAAGAGTGCGATACGTGTAAAGATGTGTGGCACGCGCAGCATCCTTCCTGTACTGCATTCTTCTACTGGCTTGTGACGCGCATATATGGCCGGCGCTCCCGGGGAGTACTCACAACAGTTAGAGACGACTGTCGATGCGTTCTGTATAGGGTGAAATCATGACCTATGCTCTGGTAGCCGAGAAAGATACTCTCGTGCTGGTCCATTCCGTATTACTCGAGGAGTAGCAAGTTGACAACACCTAGTTCTAGTCCGACGACGTACAGCTGCTCCGAGCAGACCCTGATTCCTCAGAAGATGAGCACTTTCGCATCATGCTCGTTCAGACAGAGATTGAGCGCGTCAAGTTCGTCATCCGTTCGTACATTCGGACACGTCTCTTCAAGGTAAGCATTACCGACCCATCGTCCGAACAGCAACGCTAATACATGGGTCTAGATTGAGAAGTACGCTCGCTGGATAAGTGCGAATGCGGAGGTCCACGAGAAGCTGTCCAAGGCCGAGCTTGACCACGCGAGGAGGTAGCATAGTCGCGTCTCTCACTTGCGTGCTCGCTGACCGTTTGGGCAGGTACGCACGCTTGACGGAATACCACTTCAACCAGTCCGTACTCCAAAGTTTTCCTCCTCAACAACGCTCCCTGGCGGATAACATGCCATTCATGCCACCCATAGGTGAACCGAGTGTGCCTAAATGCTCTTCTGATCATGAACTTATCTCTGCCGTCCCTTAACAGTCCCGGCCCCTGACAAGCTTCGACCTGTTTTCGTTCACGCGCGCCAAGAGTGTCCGCCCGTACAATTGCCCGAGTACGCCAATGACAATCACCTTCACATTCAGACGCTGACGCTCCTTAAATAATAGCGGCACATCGATTGCAATGGAGAAGGGCCGAATATCCCTGACGCCCTACTACGTCGTCGAGCAATTGCTCTTGCGCGGAGAAGTAGAACTAGTGTAGCACAACCGTCATAGCAGATCTTAAATCGTACTCATTGCTTGTGCTGCTAGCTGTCGTGCTGTCTAAGTATATGCTATGTCCAAATGTTCACACACACTTGGTCCCATCGATATCACCGAATGTCCGAATTACGAAGTCCGGGCTATTCCATACACGAAGTACAGTACAAATGAATTTCCAAATTTCGTGTTTCCCATGCACCTAACCTTCCCAGTCGTCATCATCGTACTCATCCCTCCGCGCGGGGTCCGCTTCTCCAGCCGTATCCTCCTCGTCCTCCATCTCCTGATCCTCATCTTTCTCTTCTTTCTCCTTCTTCTTTCTCGAGCGCCGCTTCGCCTGGCCACCCTCACCCTCCTCCTTTGCCTCTCCCTTCTTTCGCCGCCGTCGTGGGGTCGGGGCTGCGCCATCCTCGCCCTCTGTACCGGCGGCGCGTTTCTTCCCACTGCGCCGTTTGCGCCCAGACTCGTTCACGTCGGGCTCGAGGTCGACCGTACCACCTGCAGAGGGATCGGGAACGCCCTCGACGATCTCTTTCAGGAAGTCTAGCATGTCAACGGTCTCAACCGCGTGCTTGCTAGGTGGGTACTCAGAAGCCACGAATGGAGCATGAATTAGGGTGGGACTCACAGGTGGTACGCTTCTACCCTCTTGGAACCTCGTTCCACCGTGACTTTGCTCGCCTCTTCAATGATCATCGCGAGAAACAGCTCCAGTGCTTTCGCTAAACAGAACACAATGATGAGCTCTTCGGCAACAGCCCGCCCTGGCCGCTTACAGGGCGACTCACAAATGACAATCGGCGTCGCCTGCGCAACTTTACCAACCTCCTCGTCCTTCTGCATGATCCGCTTGATCCGCGCCTTAGAAGAGAGCATCATGTTGGCGGAGGCGTCGTTCAAAGTTCATGAGTGAGAACCCGGCGCCATGCACTGACAACGTACAACCGGAAATTTCGTAGTTTTGTTCTTATTCTTCATGTTTGTAGTCGTTACGGACTGACGTACCCGTTGTACGGGAGACGAGGAAGGAGGGTGGTGGTAGCGGTGGTGGTATGGATAGAGCATTAGGCCCAACAGCCACTCCCTTGTATACTCACGCACTGCGTTGAGCGCTCATTCGAGTAAGTATTTTACAATTGATTATTCATTTACCATAATAACATTCGACACTGATGGTGAAACGGTATCATGCTTGCCTTCCAAGCAAGCGGCGCGGGTTCGACTCCCGCTCAGTGTACTTTTATCTTATTTGTGCACTTTCTAGCTGGAGTCATCGAGTTATGTTTTACTTATGTATACGTAAGTACCTACATCAGTAAGACGCGTCCGTCGTGCTTAAGCAGGTTTCAGCGCGCCTGTGCACCTTTTTGGAGAACCTCCACCTCGCCTTTTGACGCCTCTAACGCATGAGAGAGGATAGGATGGCGAGACCTCTTCCTAAACGTCGTAGGCTTGCTTCGACGCTTCATGGGGGAAAGATCTCGCCTACTCTGACAATGGCGCCAACCGAGCAGCTTGATGGGGTCAACGACGGAATCCCCGTTTGCATTTCCTGTCACAGAAGTTTCGCTAGGAGAGTCAGCGAAATCGTGCGCTGTGCGAGGTTCGCATTCTGCATTGGGATCAACTTTACTACTGATTGTTGGTATAGATGTCGGGCGACAACGTGTGTTGTTTGCTCGCGAACGTGTAGTGCGCCGCCATTATCACTGCCACCCACGCCTGCGTTAACCCGCTCAACCACGCCGTCCGCGTCGCCTATGTCATCGCCGCGGCGTCCTGCCCTTGCACTCAGTACTAACTCGCGGACTTCGAACGCGCTACTGAGTCCTGTGCCTCCTCTGTCCGAACAACCGGCGATCGGGAAGCGTCGCAAGCCACTACGCCGGGACACCGACGGGGATGAGCACCAAAGTTGGTCGTCGGACGATGAGAAGGTCAGCAAGGAGCCGACTCGAGGCGGATGTGGGAGGACAATCTGCCGGAATTGCTGTTATGAGAACTTTCTGAGGTGCGCGCACTGCTGGTGGCTTTCCCTCTCGCTATCCTGATAGGTGGTCTCTGTCGTGAAATATCGGTGCAGTGCTGCTACGACATGCTATGATTGTCTGAATCATCCGTACAGTCCACCAACGCAGCAGTGCGACGCACACGGCTCACACTGAATATCAACCATCATGTGAACGTCGCGTCAAGCCTGACGCGAGCGAGGTTATGTCATTCCGCTTCATGGTCATTTCCCGAAACTTTCGCTTCCTCACGCACGTCTGCATCAAGCTCACAATATATGGCTCTGCGACCAGGCACTTATGTTACCACTCGACGCCCTCGGAGAACCCATTTTTCTGTACTCATTCAGCATGCTGTAATCTAACCACCAATGGCATTGGGTTAATCCGATCATGACCGGCTGTACTATCCCGCGCAACTTTGCTTGAAGACTGTACGATGCACTGATGTCGAGGATGTTCATTCAATTGACACGACACGACATTTGAAGCGGTGATGTTGGTACGTCTTGATCCAAGTATCATGTTGCTGTCCAATCTACTCATCAAGCGCTACGCGGTTAACATTTTCGTACGGCGTAATCTCCGATGTCAAGTTGCGGACCTGCAGTAGAAAGCATCACGGCGCTAATTAGTTAAATGTCGCTATGGGCGGGACCGGGGCAGTGAACTCCGCTCAGTCACATTAGGGATCTGGGAACAGTGTGGTTCATCACCATCCACTTCAGTTATAAGAAGGCGGTACTATTAAGCGTGGCCAGCCTTCCCAGTGACAGCGCCATTCTTCGTGGACTCATCGCCCAAAGCGTATCTTTTTGAACTGCAAGTGCGGGATCACCAAGGGCACTTGACGGCATGAACAGTCAGGCTTACAAGTTGCGCGGTCCGCCCATCGGGTTGTCACTGGTGTATCCTCATCTCCCGTCTTCTTCTGCACTGCATGGAGGAACGAAGTTGCTCATTACTGGCGGCATCGTCGAAGCCTATCGCCGATTATTTTTATTCTTGGTGAGATCGATCGTGGACAGGTTCTGCATTACGGTGTCCTTCGACGAAGAAGATCCCATGTATAGTGCGTCACTGGCTATGTTTCTCTTATGGGCTCTGACGAAAGCCCAGACTGGCTGCTATATTGGCTTTCACGTCGACCTGTATGGCGTGCGTTTACGAGTAATCATGTTGACACGAGCAGACGACTAATGTTCATAATTAACCCTAAATAGGGAAGGCAAGGGATCTCGAAGTAACGACGCGGCACTACGGTCTAGAGGCGAGCCAGTCTGCACATCCTTGGCTTCCCCCAAGGGAGGACACTAGAGACACCGGCAGGGAAATGTCGTACTTACCCCGAGCGGATAAAACGTACCACATGTGGTATAAACGCCACCTGATGCTTGTCAGTCGCCGGATGAAGTCCCCAGTATCGTCATTTAATCGGTCGGAGTACTTGCACATTCGGTACGTTAGATGTGCTGTGTCTACATTTTGTCCCCTGCTGACTCTTTCCGAGAATAATCGCATTCAGCCATCGGGTTCTTGGTGATCTATTGGAAGAAGCTAGGGCCGAGTACAAAACGGCTAAGGAGAATGTGATCTCCGTATGGGCATCAAATAAGTCTGTTGCATGGTTTAGAGTTATGCTATGATATTAATAGTTTATGTTTAGTTTGAACAACTGGATCAACATTACGTCAAACCCAAAGCGTGCGATACAAACCATCATCCTTGACCCGGGAGTCAAGGAGATGCTACTGGAGGATGCACACGAGTTCTTGAACAGTCAGCCCTGGTATGCTGCGAGAGGTGTGTGATACTACTCACGGGGACGCTGGATAACTACCTGAGCTCGAATTAGGTATACCGTTCCGTAGAGGCTATCTCCTCGTGAGTACCGCGCGCCTCTCGTAGGGCCAACTCAACTTACTCCGTATCCAGTATGGTGCACCTGGCTCTGGCAAATCATCCCTCATCCAAAGCATCGCCGGTGAGCTTGGATTGGACGTGTACATCATCACGCTCTCGCGTTCCGGACTGGATGACAATTCCTTATATGAGCTGATCGGCGGGCTGCCGAAGAGGTGCATCGCGCTCATGGAGGATATCGATGCTGCCTTCAAACAAGGAATCACGCGTGACTTGCCTCCTCATAACGTACCAAAAGGCGAAGAGGATGGCGTTGCTGCCTCCATGCCGCCTTTGATTCCCGAGCCTTCGCATTTTGATCCAAGAGTTACCTTAAGCGGCTTGCTCAATGCACTCGACGGTATTGGTGCGCAGGAAGGACGCATACTCTTCGCCACCACCAATAACTTCTCTGCTCTCGACCCTGCGTTACGACGACCGGGACGCATGGACGTACATGTTGAATTTAAGCTCGCCAGCAAGTACCAGGCAGGGGAACTATTCAAGTGCTTTTACATGCCTTCTGGTGGTGACGGCAGGGACAATATGAGTGAGTTCACCTCAAGTTCACCTTCGAGAACTTTTCGTGCACGGATCTTATCAAGAGCAGATGACATCGAAAAAGAATGCTCGGAAGAACTTGCGGTACAATTCTCGGGGATCATTCCTGATAGGCGACTCTCGATGGCCAGTTTACAGGGTTACCTGATGCGGTACAAGGTTCGACCACAAGACGCCGTTGGGGACGCAGCTGATTGGGTGGACAAGGAACTCGGCGGGAAAGACGAGGAGCATGTGGAAGTAGAAGCTTCTCGATGAGCGCCATAGATGCATCGATACGTATATTCGTCTGCGCGCGGTACATAAGTGAGGAAACACGTTCCCATATGCTGCCTGGAGTGCAATCACTGAATGGATTTCAGTTACTAGCCGATAATACACCGACGAAATGCTAACGCGTCATCAGTATGCATCTTGAAGTTATCTAGACGTGTAGTTACTGAAGCTGATACGAATTGAAGGTAAGCATGTTCTATGCCTTTAATGTGGGTTACTTCTTGTGTGACTCTAAGGGTACGCGCCGGGTCCGCAATAGATAAGCTCTGCTGGGTGTGTATCCTCCTATTGAAGCCGCTCAGCACCTCCCTACTTCCCTGTAGACTGCTCAAGCACGCCCTCTTCCACACGGAGGCGCTTTGAGAGGCACATATGTAATCATGATATCTGAGCAGCGCTCTGTACACACCTCTTCGAGCAGTAGACTCTGACATGGAACTTCTTCAGTCCATACTCTCTCTTTCAAATCCCCTCACCCACGACAGTACGACTAATACCTCTGTCGCTGGCAGCCCGAATATCTCATAGTCTCTTGCATATTCGGCATCTGGAGACGTTTCTCAGGTCGCTTTGAACCTCAGCGCTAGTACGGTTGTTCCAGACTGGGCGAAACTGTTCATATTTGGGGCAGTCATCGAGCTGTGTCGCCGTCTATGTTATTCAATTCGGAGCCTTTTCCTCGATGTCCCTTGGATTACTATCACCTTTGACAATGACGACAAGACCTACAGTATGACTCCTCATTCTTCAAACCATGTGTCACTTCAGGTTGGATGTTATACTGGCTGTCACGGCACTCGTCATGGCGTGCGTCGCACACTTCATCTAGTTTAGCCACAAAGAGAGACTAATCTTCAATATGCATCTCACAGAAAGACCTCGAACCGCTGAGGTGACAACAAAAAATCTCGGATGAAACTGATCTTTCACTGGCCTCACCGGATCTATAGCGAGAAAGAAGTCCCAGATCAACCTATAAACTACATCCCAGGGATTGACAAGGTAAACTCTATGTGGTATAAGTACCACTACATCAGAGTGTCACGCAAACGCGTCAGTGAAATGACACTCGGCCACCAACGTGAAACGCTCGAACTCAGGTGTGCTGGCTTTGGGATGATGTACGGTGTGCCGCTAACACGCGACTTCTAGTATCCTTGCTTTCAGCCACGCAATCGTGAATGTGATCCTGAACGAGGCGAAAGAGATGTATAATACCGCGAAGGCGGATATAGTCTCCGTGTACACCGCGAACACGTAGGTACCTACACACTGGGTGTCAATAGCACCTCAAGCTAATTTGGCCTGTTAGACATTATGAGTGGTCCCATGTTACATCGCAACGTAGACGTCCTTTGAACACGATCATTATGGAGTGAAAGAGTACCTAATGAATGATGCAAAGGGATTCCTCCGCAGTCGGAAATGGTATGCAGACCGAGGTACGTTGCTACTCAGTGGTTCATCAACGCATTCTTGACTATCTGTCAGGCATACCGTGCCGTCGAGGCTATCTACTGGTATGGCCTATTCCACTGTATGAGTACCATTGCTTATGTATGACATTTAAAGTACGGTCCACCTGGATCGGGCAAGACATTCGTCATTCGTGCTATCGCAGGCGAGCTAGGCTTGGATGTCTACGTGGTGACCCTGTCGAGACCCACTTTGGACGACAATACGTTGTACAAACTCATTGCCGATTTACCGGAGCGATGCATCGCCCTCATGGAAGACATCGATGTTGCTTTTCGACATGATCTGTCGCAGCGACTTCCAGAAACTTCTACCGACCCTGACTCCGTGGATTCTATCATTGATGCACTGGCCCGCGCAACAGCAAGCACAACCACGACGAGTACTAGTAGCCTAAGCCTCAGTGGTCTGCTTAACGCCCTTGACGGAATCGCTGCTCAAGAAGGACGCCTCCTCTTTGCCACGACGAACGATTACGGAGCCTTGGATCCTGCACTTTGTCGACCTGGACGCATGGACGTGCACGTTGAATTCCATAATGCGAGCAAGTTCCAGGCGGAGGAGCTTTTCAGGGTGTTCTACTAGTACTCGCCGTCACATAGTGACTCAGTTGGGGAAGTTGAGAATGAAATCACCTCTACCCCTGCTCACGATCCAAAAGGCGACGGAGGACTGCACGCTGAAGAGACGATTCCTCTCCTGGGTGAAGAGCCATCTTCCACCGGCAAGGTGCAGGTCGCGGGACCACCCATGGGCGCCATGTTGCCACGAAATATTGCAACTCAGTTGGCTAAACAGCTCTGCGAGGCCATCCCTGATCGCGAGCTATCGGTAGCTGCCTTGCAATGCTACCTCATGGCCTACAAGGTGCGACCATTTGGTGCAGTGCATGATGCACCTGGCTGGGTCTCGAAGATACGCGGAGAGAAGGGGAGGGAATCTCAGCTTGAGGGCACGACTGAGTGACCTCAGACTAATGTCAACCAAGAGTGCTGAATTGAATGGGTGAGTAACACGTTCTGATCGACGCACTATCCGAGGACCACGCTGACGGATAGGGCGTTTGTTCTCAAGCTGTTGCGACTGAACACAGGACATACAACGAGACATGTAATTTGTAACCCTTTTCTTTTCAGTTATCCAATGCAAGCTCAGTACGGATCCGATAAGATGCACATAGTGAGATGCATTCACTGCCAGGCAAGATATAGTGTTGTATTGTAGTGGCTCCGCCGATGTCCGTCACAACAAGATTGTAAACTAGATGACTACGTATCATCCTAGGCCGTGATAGGGACGATATAGATGTGAATAGCATAGCAAGTATCGTAAGTATACGCAGAGTTGTCGGACTCGGCCTCGTAGACGACTACAACCTGATTCGCGTTGTAGTCTTCAGTCGCCGTGCAAAGCGAGAAGCCGTCGGGGTTGTTGTTGACGGAAAGCACCAGGTATTCGTACGACTCATCCTGAAAGTAGAACTATCAGCACGACATTTGCACATAGGGTCGAATGAGATACTCACCGCACCGCAGTAGATGTCCGCAGGGTTCGGGTTCGACTCTGCAACGGTAATCGTGAACGAGACTTGGTCGCCCTGGTCGATAGAATTAGCATAGGCTGCCAAACCCTGCTCGCTGGGACCGGGCTGAGGGGTCAGTACGCCGTTGACCATGGTCCAGTAAGGCCAGCCGTCAGATCCTGCCGTCGCCTCTGTCTATACCTCGCGTCAGTCCGAGTGCACAGATTCTGTTACCTGCGTGCTGCTTACTGCAATGACCCATTCGCTGGCCTCCCCACTTGTTCCGGCGGGGCCCAAAGCAAGCGCGAGCGGGACGCCGGTAGAGTCTGCGTTCGATCCGTCGACGTTGTACGCGGACAACGTAAAGTTGTACGACAACGATCCGCTCGAGCCCTGTGGCAAGCCGGCACACGACGCAGGGATCTCAATCTGGCGGTCAAAGAGGGTGGCCATGGCAGGCGCAGATACAGTCAAGAAAGCGACGGTCCATGCAAGAGCGAACATGATTATGACGATGGTCGAAGGCAAATATTGTGGGTCGAGGATTGAGGACACAAGGTCGGACGCTGTGTTGTTGAAAACACTACAGCTTTTATATCTTTCTGGGCGCCATAATACCTAGAACGAAGTCGCAGCACGGTGAGTTTCAGCTTTCAACAATCGCCTCGGGCATGGTCTGTCCTCACAGCCTAGTCTGCTCAGGGCGAACACGGAGTCGGTCCCGAGTCCAGGGGCAGGGTGGCACGTCGCCGCAGCATCATTACATCGAAGTGACAGGGCCGCCGACGTTCGGAGTTGTTGGGTTTAGCGATCAGCATGTCGCGTTGGTATGAACCTCTGCAAATGAGACATGCAGCCTCTAGTGTTGAAGTGCAGAACGTCTCCTTTAGATATGCGTTAGCAGAGCCTGGCCACTGCCAGCGCCGAAATCACAGTAGATGCACGTATAACGGCCTCCACGCCTAAGAAACACGTCTTAGGCTAGGCTAGACTTGCGTGAGCGGTGACACATACGTGGTCTCTCGGGCAGAGACATAATCGTGAGAACGTGCGGTTTTGACGGCGCTCCAGAAGATGTTATTCGCCGCAAAATGTTAATTCGCTACTGTCGTTGGAGATCATATACGACAAGTGAGAGGGTCAAGAAGTAAGTCTGAACAGCTTTACACTCACGATGAGTCACGGACAGGATATGGCAGGTTTGCTCGGCGGCGAGCCGCCTACGAACTTATGACAGGACAGAGCGGACGGATCAATGCGTTTCTGTCGGCGTTGTTTCAACAGCTCGATGCGGGGCGCAGTTGAAAAATAAAAGAAATACGTAAGTACTAAGTGTAGTAGCGTCAGACAATGAGCGTCGACCTCGCCGGCTCAGTACCGGAGGCTAGGAATGCGAAGCTCACCTAGTCGGCACGATGCATTGTGGTATAACGTATTGCTCTTGGGATTTTTTCACTGATAAATTTTGCCATAGAGGCACTGTAGCCAGTGTGAGTAGTCTGTTCTTTGCCAGGGGTTGTACGCAGTGCCAGTGCGCGTTCAGTAACATTGTGCCGTGAGAAAATACGTAAACCTGCCGGACACTCCGGGCGCATCCGAGTGGCGACCTGGCTTAGCCTGTCAAGGCAACGGGTTCTGTTTCCCGACGCTTTACTAGCCTTTAGGTGGACACCCGAGCTGCCAATGGACGAGTCACCAGCAATTCTGGTCCGTGGCGATGCATTTTAGTGTAAGTCACTCCTCGTAACCTCTGCGGCCTGGGAGGTGAGGAGGTCGGGGCTTGCTTACGAGAGCACTGCAGTGACAGGGTAGTGTGGGGCCCCGGGCCACTAGTCTCCCCGAGTCGTCAACAGGCTCTATATGTCACTTTTTTTCTGGAGGGCTCGCGCTGCATAGCAGGATTTCATGCAACATCCAGGGAACAACGAACCTTCTCGTCACTATCAGCAAATGAATCACAGCGATATCTGTGGCACCCGTCAAGGTAGTCTCTGTTGCAGACCATACAAGCGGGCAAGCGTATACGGTCAAGGCTACTTCTGCAGGTACTGTCGCATACGAGAGTTCCGATCTGAGTGTGCCGGACTGTATCAGTTGCTGAGTATTATTCACATGTTCAGACTTTTTCCATACGGGCATGACCAGCGTGCATAATTCTGCGTAGCACAACCCATGAGCGCGAGAATGAGGGGTATTTAATGCTAATATCCTCATTTCCCCGTCAATGAAGAGCTGCAGGACCTGAAGAATGTACAAATAGCTTTGGGCTACGTTGTTCAGAAGCATCGCTAAACACGGCGAGGTCAGAAATGCCACTAAGATGAGTTATTGACGGCGAGCCATTCATGCCACGGGAACAATGTAAATGTTAACAGCATAGCAAGTGTCATAATTGTACCCGTTATAACCCGTGTTGCCAGGTGCGGCTTCGTAGACGACCACATTCAGATCGTCATCATTTGTTGCTGTACATAGGGAGAAGCCGTTGGGATTGTTGTTGACGGAGAGCACCAAGTATTCGTCGGACTCGTTCTAAGCAGACGCCGGCATCAGGGCAACATTCAACATGTGTACTCGGATATGACGTACTGCACCACAGTAAATATCCGCTGGGGTCGCATTCGGCGCTTGAAGGAAGGTGACCACTTCACCCTGGTCGACTGGGTCAGTGACCGGCACCAACGCGCCTGCGCCGGCTGCTGCTTGAGGCGACATCACGCCGTTGACCATGTTGAAGTAAGGCCAGTCGTCGGATCCCTGTGTCTTGGATGTCTATAGCACTGCGTCAGCCTAGCACAATGCGACCATGCGTTGGTTCCCACTTACTGCAATGACCCAGTCGCCAGCCTCCGGACTCGTCGATGCCGGTCCTGCGGCAAGGTAAAGCGGAACACCCGCGGAGCTCGCATCGCTGTACGCGGACAGCGTGAAATTGTATGACAGCGATCCGCTCGAGCCCTGAGGCAAGTTGGCGCACGACGCAGGGATCTCGATTTGACGGATAATGAGTGAGCCCATGGCTGGCACTGAAGCGACCAGGAGAACGGCAGACAATGCGACAGAGAACATGACGAGGGTAAACGGGCAAGTATGGAACTTGTTATGCAAGGGTGAACGGTGCGGTGTTCAAGCAAGGAATGAACGCAGCAGCATTTATAGTAGTACACTCACGAGCGTCCTGTGTAGAATGAAGGCGCGGCATCGTTAGCGTCAACCCGCGGAATTGAACAGATCCGCCTTTACGCTGTCTGATAATCCGCTCAGGGCCGGGAGCCTGGCTGACGGGGATTCCAGCCACAAGCTTGAGTAGTCATAGTGCTCCTCAGAGAATTTTATGTCAAAGCCGACAGCAAAGCATTTGATGCGATGACTCGTGTGATGGATGAGACCGCGTCTAGGGACAGAAGGGGCGTCAGGGACTCCTGGCAGATGTAGAACATGCAATTCAGCTCTGATTAATATGTAGTAACTATTGTGCGATTGTTCAGCAAGACAAACTCACATTTGCATTTAATGGCTTGAGATGGGTCCGGCGTGTCTTCGACGGTCGATCGGATGTATATACTAGAATTTGTGATGAAACGTAGGCTTGACGTCCTGTGGACATTCAATCGTTCTCAGATGTCGAAATCTGGCAGTGGATGCGGCATCTTTCCCAAAGCATTTCCATTAGAGGTCACATGTAGACAACGGTCAGTCAAGGCCAGGGTTTTGATTCTACTCACAAGGTCACCCATGTAATATGATGGACGGGATGCAAGTCGCCGAACAACCTGCGGGCGCAACGCTCGTTACGGTCCACTAGACTAAGCTGTCAGCTTCAGTCTTACTTGTACGGCACGTTCGATGCGGGGTACAGCAAACATGTGAGCCCCTCGACCCAGTTCAAGCTTCTCGCGTACTTACAGCGAGTGACAAGTGGCCTTGGGATCCAGTGCTCTATGATGTTAGAAATGCTCCTGTGACATGTATGTAAGGCGCGGCCGTGCCAACACAGCGCTCGCCACCGTCGGGTCCTGCATAACTTCAAATCTACCGGCGTCGATTAGACATAAGCTAGACCGGATGCGTATTTGGCGTGGCAATGCGGCTCGTATGCGGCCTCAGGCTGAGCCGCTACAATGCGCTGTTTGCGAGCAGCGGTTGAGCAGCCGAGTGCGAATTGTCTCGACCTGCTGGAATCCAGATCATATAGGTAGAGGAGTAGCCTATATTGACCTCACCTGACCTCACTTGTAGGGTATACCGTATACATGTAGTTCCGCTTCCATGCTTGGGACGACTGGCGGCTCCATAGGCATTCAGTAATGTCATGTCATGAGACAGGTGAAACGCAGGGCGTACCTGGAATAATGAAATAGCTGCGTGACTGTGGCGGTGACGCTTCTGGCGCTCTGTAGCGACTGAGTATACTCATCCAATGATGCTGGTCTCTATACACTCTATTCTCGGAACCCGAAGGACGCTCGAGTCGGAGCCGGGGGAAGCAGCACAAGTGCGGTTGTCACGCGGACTCTTGACCGCCGGGCATAAAAGAGATGACATGAGAAACAGCTTTAGTGCCTGACCGGGCGACTCACCTTGTCGAGCATTGACTCTGAAATGTCCAGGCCTTCATATTGGAGCGCTGAGCCTATAGACACATCGCCAGCTTCAGAACAAGACTGGCTAAGGTGCATCAACGGGTGTAGCGACCATGTTGACGGCGCGAAAAGCGCAGACTTCGTTCCCAGAGAGCTGATCCAATTTCGTTTTGGTTTGTGTCGGTCGCCAACCGAGGGTGTCGTACACAACAACTCTGTCAAGTTACAAAGTCCAGTCAGCAAAGGTATCGACGGGCAGAACAGTTGCACACAAGGTTGCCATCCGCGCAGCGCATACGATGCGCCCAGATCATTTAAGGTGATTATGTAAATCTACTAATCACTACTATACTAAACAATAAACGGCAGATTTACAATAATCCGTACGAGTCCATTCAGTCCGTAGAAAGCAGAAATCTTGACTATAACGGTGTGTTACGCGTCGAGGGCAATAATGTTGACCTGGACAGGGTAGCAGGTACTATAATTGTAATTGGTATTGTTTGCGCTGGCCTCGTATACGAGGACCGTGTTGGACCAGGACGAAGTTGCCTGGCATAGCGAAAAGTGGTCTGCGTCGTTGTTGACCGCGAGGACTAGATATCCATCGTGTGCCTGTTGTATACAAGGTTGAATGCCAGCGTTACCGGGATCGATATGTGGAAACTCACAGCGGCGCAATAAATCAAAGCAGGCTCGGGGTTTGACTCGTGGGTAGTGACGTAGAAGGCTACTTCCTGACCAGGCGCGACCTCGAAATCGTATGCACCCAGACCGCTTTCGTCGGGTCCAGGAACGGGATAGAGGGCACCGTCAGAGAGGGTGAAGTAAGGCCACTCGTCTGAATGCCAAGCGGCATATGTCTGAGAGATTCATCAGACACCGGCGGGATATTATTGCCAGACTGCTTACCGAGATCGCCCGTTCACTAGCCGCAGGGCTCGTTCCAGCAGGGCCCCAACCGAGAACGAGGGGGGCACCAGTGCTGTTGGTGTTGGATGACGTCGTGTTGTACGCCGCCAGCGTGAAGTTGTACAACGGAGAGTCCGTCGAGCCGTCTGCCAGGCCCGTGCACGAGGCACCATTCTGACGGATGCTCAGAGTCGGCATGGCAGAAACAGACGCGGCGAAGAGGGAGAGCAAGCTGGCGAAGACAAACATCGTCGAAAGGAGGTAATAGGATAAGGTGAGGGTGTGGTGTATGAAAATAGGGGCGTTAAGGTCGTAGGACTCCTCAAAAGGCGTCGTCGTGCTGTCAATCTCTCGGACACATCGCGCTCCTTGTATACGGCCGAAGCAACTTCGCCAATGACGCGGTGACGCGCCTCGGAGACAGGAGCCCGGACGAAGAGGACCTTGGCTCCCGCCCGGGCTGTACTCGGCTACCTGGCGGCGATGCTCGGCCAACGCAGCTGACATGTTCCGTACGGTCGTCGTGCTCGGGGCCAAGGCGATCGACCGCCGCGCTGGTTCCAGGGCCTCGAGGTGCTCCAACGAGGAGGGCGGGAGAAGGCGGCGGAGCGGCTCAGTCTGGTCCTCGGCCGGCGCTTAGCGCATGCAGCGCCACCGCTCCGCTTCAGACGGAAGATGCGATCTAGCAACTCACTTGCTGCGTCAATGGGACACGCACCGTGTAGGAGAGCCGACATTAACAAGCAAAATAGCCCGCTAGATATTCCTATGCTGTTTAGCAAACCGCAGCCGCGAAAGACTCACCAGAGTCTGGGCACGGATTACCATCGGGCGTTCGTAGCCGATGTAAGAGCTACATCCATGTCTCTATCCTGTGTCGACGCAGGTTCTTCGCAGGCTCTACGACGTCCGACAACGGGACCGACATTCAGTCCACATGTGTATTACTTGCGCCAAGTACGGGCCCGCGGCCATGGAGCCTCTAGCACAGACGCACGTGACGCACCCCAAGTCTCGCCCATCGTCGATTTACTTTCGACCAGAAGATCACTCATAAGTCTCCACTGAATCTATAACAGTCTGAGAACTAAATGGTAAGCGCATTAGATCAAGATTCGACGGCGAACTAGATTGACAACCTACAGCAGGACTGAAGAAGCTTGACTTCGCTAGACGGTGGCGTTCTGCATCGGTCTGGGCGACCGGTCTCCCCAAGCCGATCCATAGACGTCTAAGCTGCAGCACTGTCAACGCTCTTCGCTATTGCTCAGTCTGGAGACCGCTATTGAGCAAAGTCAGTGGTGTCTCAATACCGAGGGCCTGTGTACAATCTTCAATTAAACGGATACGTCACAAGGAACGAGAACGACTGCGTCCTAGCTGATTGACCATCCAGCCGCGTGGCTAACCATGATACTACACCATACAATACCTGTGTTGTTTTTATGCTGCCTCAGAAGAGGACATTCACGCCTTCATTTGCGTTGTCTGATCTCCCGCTACCGCACTGTGAATTTGTCTCTGGCCTTTACATTCCTTCGTATATCCTCGTCTCGTAGCTTCAATTCGAGGGCATGGAACACCTCGCGTGCGTACCTCTCGCCATCCTAGAGTGTACTTCAAAACAACGATATGAAGAACATCCAAAGGGGTCTTACAGCCATGAGCAGTTTCATTTGCGCAAGCACGACCTCGCCGGAACCAGTCAAGCGCATAGCCTGCAAGCTAGATTGCGTATTCGAAGGGAAGGAGAACGCGAGCAAGAGTTTGATAGTGGTAGATGCCTCTTCAGGGAGGGTCGCGTCCAGGAAGTGCACGGGCGGAAGCTATGTCCCAATCGCCATGATTATGAACAAGAAGCTATCTTTATTGAATCGCGTACGCACCAAGTTCAAGGTCACGCATACAGGCCACCTATCTCTCCCATCAAGTACCTCGCCCTCGTCCCAATAGTCAGGAAGCTCAAAGTCTGCGGCGGCCCTGGCCATGTCGCGCGTGTCGAATCCGCTCGTGATGTTCGACTCGCCCTCCACTTCCATAGCGTCCGTGTTCTTAGATGCATATCCCGATCTTCTCGTCTGATATTGTATCGCGCGAGTGCGCGGCACTTTCGTATCCCACAGGGCGGCACGCGCTGCCATGAATAATGCGTCGAAGACGTTGCCTGCGTCGGCAAGGACGACGAGGTCAAGACTCAGCAACCAAGATTTCTTGCCCGGAAGTATGCTGAGGTTTTTTGGGTGCAAGGACGGATGTGACAACGTTTGGTTCAAGATTGTGGTCAAGTCGTATTGCAGCTCGTCCAGCGCAATAGAGGACATGTGTGGGTAGGCGGACGGAGAACTATCTTTGAATCATTGAGCTACGTAGTCTGCACAGCGTGCACAAGGACAGCAGATCCTTATGCTACAAAGGAGAGTTCGTACGCACCATGTCACTGAGCAGACCAACCTGCCGCCGTCGACTCCGTCACCCGTCTCGACATCCTCTACCTCTAGCTTCGTTGCTGCTAAGACCTCTGTACCTCCGCCACCTTCTTGCGTGGCTTTCCCAATATTGAGTCTTGCGCTTCCGTTTGCAAGCGGCGCGACACCGGTCTCAAGAAGGATGGTCCGGAAATCGAGCAAGGTCCGACCGTCAGCGCGCAGGGGCGGACTCGCCTGCAATGAAGCTTGGATGTACGCCTTTTCAGCTTTCGATGTTGAGGGAGCTGCCATAGATCTAGACGAGCTGAAGGCTGCCCAGGTAGCAGAATAGCAGCGAGGATACTGATCTTAAGCCCAGGTCGGTGGTGGCGGTCGGAGGCGACCTTTGAGCCGCGGCGAAAGATTCAAAGAACCGCGAATGTGGCTCCCACCTGACAGGCTCTTCCTCCTACTCGACTCTGAGCTACGGCCCTCATCAGCTACGTATACGCACGACATGTATCCAGGTAAACAACTTGCCTCCGAATGTGTCTATCCAGATTGACGTTCGAACAACAGCACAGGCTCATGTCATCAAGACCTTCAATAAGCTCATAGAGCTCTTACCAGCCCCAGATCGGACAAGGGTACGCCGTTCTCCCTAACTCACTTTTCAATGCCTCGTTCACACAGGTCACCCCCTGTAGACGCAAATAATTCTTCTTGCAGGGGCTGTCACTCCCTTCAGGAATGACACAGACCGCGAGCTGAGCTTCCGGCAGGTCTGGTTGATTACCATGTTCCGCATGGACTTGCATTCAAGTATCAGTAGGAATCCAATTTCCACTATCTCTCAGGATGCGCCGTCCCGTCTTCATATCTACTCTTCACCTTCCAGCAGGGCACCTCGCTCGCTGAGCAGCCCCTGACACAGCTCTTCATTCCGAAGGCTGAGATCGCGGACCTCATGTGGTCCGTGCCGCCGCCGACAGTTGAGGAAGCATCCAAACTCTACCAGATGACCCGTGTACAGTACCTAAGCGAGCTTCCGAACGCTATCAAGGAGCAGATGAAGGCATATCCGGGCGCGATCTTCCATATCCTCCCTGCAGGCTCGCCGCTCTTCCCGACCATCCCGGCGCATTACACCGAACTCCTCCTTCCGCCTCACGCTCCAACTACCGATGACCATCTCTTAACTGCCTTGCACCGCGCTCGCCTTACCAAAGATGCCGACGAGATTGAGGCGATTAGGAAGGCAAATGCGATCAGCTCGCGCGCACATGAAGTTGTTATGCGTGTCTTGGGTCAGGGTGTACGCGGAGCGATCAAGCCAGGCAAGGGTGCCGGTGTTGACAGACCATTGCTGCCCAACGAATGGCTGATCGAGAAGGAGGCCGAAGCTGAGGCGCTTTTCGTGGCTTCCTGCAGGAGAGAAGGGTACGTCCCAGACCACGAACCAAATGCGCCTTGACCAATGCCTTACGCCCAGCGCCGTCCATCAGGCATACTTACCCATCGTCGCTGCATCAACACGCGCATCAACGCTCCACTATTGCTGCAACGACCGAGAGTTCGCCTGGGGTCCCGTTGGCGCCCACGACCACCAGAACGGCGACTGTCTGACGCATGGCGAGGGTCGCCAGTTAAACCCTCAGGTGCTCCTCATTGATGCCGGATGTGAATGGGATTGCTACGCATCCGACAGTAAGTGACGATCTCTCGCCGTGATAGCGTTCAATGCTAATGCTCGCCAGTCACACGCACGATGCCCGTTGGGAACGGCGGAAAATTCACACCAGAAGCACGGGCGATCTACGAGCTCGTCCTTGAGATGCAGAGGGTATGCTTGCCTGTCTGTCCACACGTTGTGCCATCCTCACGGGTATCTCTCCAGCTCTCCATGGAAGCCCTCAAGCCGGGCGTCCACTGGGATGCCATCCAGCTACTCTGCCACCGGACGCTTATCCGGGGCTTCCAGCGCCTTGGTATCTTCAAGAGCCCGAACTCCCCCGGCTCTGGCTCGTGGAACGCAGAGGAGGCGATCCTCGCTAGCGGTGTGAGCACGGCGTTCTTCCCGCACGGTGTGGGCCATTCGCTCGGGCTCGACGTGCACGACGTGCCGAGTGCGAGCAAGCCCGAGCGGAACGATACGGTCGGGAAGGGCATTGAGCTCGGGCACCAGTCGTTCTACACGTATCTTAGGTTGAGACTGCCTCTGGAGGAGGGCATGGTTGTAGTGAGTGTTCCGGCGGTATCTTCGTTTGCGATACGTCGATCTCTGACGCTGAGCACAGACAGTCGAGCCGGGCATCTACTTCTCCCCTCATCTCCTCGCTCCCGTGCGCGACTCGAAGCATATTGACCATGAGATGTTGAAGCAGTACGAGAGCGTCGGGGGTGTCCGGATCGAGGACGTCGTCGTCATCACTCAAAGTGGCTATGAGAACTTGACGACCGTGCGGAGCGATACTAACTGGATCGAAAGCGTGTGTTCTGGGGCGCTTTGAACATCGGACGGTGACAGGTGAATGCCTGTACAACAGAATGGATATGCGGTGTATGAGTCATTATCACTGTTTTCTACATATCTCTGTACTTCTAGCGTCCTGTCTGAATGGATCAGCGCACTTGACTTGCAGAGTACACGCACTATGTCTTCACGGTTTACGTGCAACTGCAAGCCATGAGTTGTCTTCACATCCTGGGTATAGGTCACGTAATGTGCTGCCTACGTGATCGCGCAGCGAGACAATGGTACGGAAAGTAGAATTTCGCAGCTGGTGCATGGGAGAACAGGTTGGATGAAGTTGTGTAGCATACGAATGCCAGCATTCGGCACATCACATGCGTCACACGGCACATGTAACACACCTCCAATAATCATAGCAGCGTACCATAGTAGACGCAACGCCCAACGCGGAATAGCCCTACTACGCAACGTTACCGATGATCACGCATCGGCTCCTTCAAAGACCAGAGTCGCAGGACTCCTGCGTGATTATGTGAGGATTGTTTCCTTACGACCTTGATGCGCTTACCTGTGTTCTTGTCCCTGCAAGGCATGGCACTGGGGTGAGCTATGCATGACGATCAAACGGCGGCCACGTACGTCCGACTCCCAGCTAATGAGGGCCTTCATTTCAGTGAGTCCGAACAGAATTACAGCCTTGTACTCCTTGGTGTAATATTCGCCGCGCATGCCCACGCGCTGCTCGTACGACTTAGAGCCGAGTTCGGCGTGGACAAGGCAGTGAGTAGAGAAGTTCTCTGCCAGTGGTGGCCGTTCGATCAGTGACATAACGAGGATTGAGTGCGTGGATCTCACCTGTGTCCTCATCGACCCATCGCGGCCTCTCCTGTGCCCCCTTGTAGCTCATAATTCTTAGAGTAATTCTACTGTCCGGTGAAGACGAATTATGAGACATGGACACTCGAAATTCTTGATCTTCCGTTACGAGGGTCCCCTGACCACAGGCCCAATAACATTAGCAAAGACACGCGTGGAGTAAATGTAACTTACGCGTGAGACGATCGGCGCAAACGCATTGGGAAGAGAGACATCTCCGTCAATACCTACAAACGCTTTCTCCATCCGCTTCATATGGTCGGGCAGAAATGGGATGAAGTTGATACATCCACTTGTGCCAAACGTATATTTGGCAATTCTGGCTGATACGGAGCGATCAAGGTGGTACCACAGAGACCCTTCTGCGGCGGCTTTGGACCTATCCTCAGTGGATCAAGTTAGTGCCATTTTCATGATGATACTGAACTTGCATACGTTTGCGAGTTCGGACAGAAGAGCGGTATTCCTTCTGACTCTGCGAAATCCTGGAGCCGCGAGCGTAGATATGGGCTGTTTGCGAAACCTCCCACAAGCAGGATCCTCTGGACGCAAATTCTCGGACCAGTCGTTGAGTAAATATGTACTAGGAGGTCCTCACGGATATTCTGCCAGTAGCGAGCCTGGCCTGAGCCCTGATGGCACCCTTGATTGCAGTAACGGACGGTTCGAATAATCTTTCGATGTCAACACTATATGAATGATCCCGTCAGTAGCACATTCTATACATGTTATGTAACATAAACGATACCCGGGTAAAGAGAGTACACCTTTCTTGATGCCATGTGGGACATCGGTACTATCGCGGCCTCCGAACTTGATGTATGACACCTTTCCAGGGTCTCGGAATGTGGGTTTCGTGTTCGACTCGAAATACTTGACCATCTCGTTGATGTCGTCATCCTTCCCAAAGCGGGACCCTTCAAGTGTCTCTGGAGTGTACGGGTGAATTTAGTGAGTGAACGAACAACGTCCGGTAGTATGAGCGAAAGCACCTTGGAGGAAGACTCGTGCTCGATCATTGACAAACTTCGACCCGTGAAGAAGACCTGTATGAAAACGTAATTGGATCGTGAATACAAAATTGAACTCGCGCATAGCGTTGACCCACAATCTGGAGCAGAGCTCTCGACAACATTTACAGAGGAGGATCTGAGGACTTTGTAAGTGCTGAGGTCTACGGTACCTCCACCTGCATCAACGATCATGATGTGGTTATCCACCTAACAGTCTGTGTGAGTTCAAGATGCATTTCACGGGGCATGGTCCACATACCTCCAACACATCTTCCGTCAGGCCATTGGCAATACAAAAGTGGAGACTCGCTTCTCCTTCGGTTACAAAGTGAACCCTTGCGTGTCCATCTGGCGTATCAGGAATGAGACCAGCCTTTATGACAGCAAGTCTCATTTGGCGCTGCTGATCACCACCCCACCCGTTCGGATGGCTCAGTACGAAATCGATGTTAGCTTCTGACTCTAGCACCTGTCTCCCGATAGGTTGGTCAGAGATGAACACCTTGGCGCATCGAAAGAGATATGTCAGGTAATCGGCGTAGATATTGATGATAGACTTGTGGGCCAAGACCCGTGCCAATGAGGAGCCATTTGCTTGCGGGCCATCAGGCTGGAGGCGTAGTTTGAACCTTTGTGACGAGCCTCAGAATTCTCGAGGAAAGGAAAGGTGTCGGACTGCGTGTCTTACCATTCAGCTAGTGTCCATCCCTCTTGTTCGGCCATAATTGTGTTGTCGTCCACAAGTGCTTCAGCTCCCACGGCGCGGACATTGCCCCTGCCATCGTAGTAGAGGATGGAAGGTATCTTCGTGTCCCTCAACCTATTCTCTCCCTCCTGGCCAGGGAATCTTGGGCATCTCAGCATCTGCTAGTCGAGAAGAAACAGATATATAAGGTATGTACCTGGTGACGCTGAGGACCTTCGGGACTTCACCCGGAGTCAGAATGCAGTACGAAACGCCACTATACGTGGTTCCGATGTCAATTCCTAGTACGAGTTTGCGAATCGTTCCGGCATAAGGCTTTCCCTGAGGCATGGTGGATGTCGGGAGTGTAGACGCTCTCTGCTAAGGTAGTACGCACGCATCGAACAGAAGATATAGCCATCCTGTGAGACATTTCATGAGCATGCTGGCATTTCGGAGCTCAAGCAGACCTGGACCCTTCGTTCATCGCGCGGTAAGGTTCATCGCCTCATGCCCCCCACCTGTTTATGTCGAGGCCGCATCGGTGAATTGCCCATTCGACCTGAATGCGGAAAATACGGAAATCAGAAGTGTCATCCCGGTCCTGGCCCGGCCTTGCTCAGAGCGGATGCAGCCCTACATAGCTAGGTGTTAAGTTTCATTATGCGGTGATGTCTGACGAACTGGTACTAGCACGCACATTGCACGAGTGATACCCAGTCGATAGTGGAGTACATATTGGGTCGGTGCTAGATCGCTTCATGACTTAGAGTTCAATAAAGAACTCATTGAGATCCAGCTGTTCTGATCAACGCAGGCCCTCGCCTGGAACATGTGTAACTACGAATCCGCATACATGTGCGCGCCCATACAATTCGAAGGTCGCCGCTAAACTCAGCAAGCGTCTCAGCAACACGGCGGCATGGGCCAACTGTGCCTCGGAAGACTGAAGAGATTCCGCGTTCCGAAGGGAGTGCAGTCTACACCACCTCCAGCAAACTCACTCATCGACGACGAAGAAGCGCAGCTATTTTCATCTGGAATAATGACGCAGATGCCATATGAAGCAGACGAGCCGCTGAATCGGAGGGTGCAAGGACAGGTAAACCGAGTAGGTTACAACTGGAGCACCATGCTGACTCCCACAATCCCTAGAAGTCAGCGGACATCCGGGGGCAGCCTGCGCTACGGCAGACTAGGGAAAACCGAGACCGGATAGCAAGAGGTTCTAATGCGAACCACCCGTATGAATCCACGCAGATGCGACATCCGGAAGAACGGAGAGCACCGCCTCGGGTCGACAGCAGTAAAAGTAGATCATCGCGCTCGTCACGTTCAGCCGTCGCCGAGGACTATGCACATATGGCCCTCAAACAGGAATTGAAGGCGAGAGAAGCCAGCATAAGACGGGAGGTGCGCCTGCATACATTAAGGATGGAGGACTGACCCTGATGAGCAGCTAGCTCGTCGAGGAAGCCCGCAAGGAACTTGAAGCAGACCGAGCAAGGGAATACCAGAGGCTGCGAGCGTCGTTGGAAGCAGAGCGACGGGAGCTGCGAGCGTCGATGGAAACAGAGTGGCAGAAGCAGCGAGCCGCGATGGAAGCAGAATGGCAGAAGCAGCGAACTGCGCTGGAAGCAGAGCGTCAGGGCGTGCAATCTACTCTGGACACAGAGCGGCAAAAGCTGAGGATGTCACGGGCAGCAGAGCAGCAGGAGTTAGCAGAGGCTCGCAATTTCCTCGGTCCTGCGGACTCTGTTTCCGAGCGCGACATTGTCCGGGGAGTGCGTGAACTGAACGAGGAGATCTTCCAAGCCACGAAACGTGCAGCGGACGACTGTCACATCGGAGTAAGAGGGGTAGGCTCGGTCACCATGGATGAAGATGTGATAGGGTCAGGGAAACTCGCCCAGATTCTGGAATCCTACCCACCTCGGGAAGACGACCGAACCGCATTGGAAGTCGCTCTCCAAGCAGCGATTACGAGGGTTGTTACGAGGATCATCTCCTCGTGGGACATTCATACCGTGCTGGATGGGGAGTTCGGCGCTATATATACTCGCATGCTCCAGTCAGGTAGGACTCTACACTTGTCTGGATAGATGCATGAACAGCTGACGACGAACTGTGGGTATAGAATCACATTTTGTGGCTGGTCGCTGGCGCAGCTTAACTCGAAAGTACGCTTCATCCACTGCTGAATCTACCATCAGCAAGCAACAGGAGACGGAATATGTACGAGATCTCCTGGACCGTACATCAAAGGTTTATGCGTTTTCCGGAGCGAAGGCGGGAAGCACAGAAGACCTACAAGAGAGTCTCGTGATCATCGTCCGTGCCGCGCTGAATGTTCGCAACATGATCGGAGAAGGAATCATAACGAGCGAATACGAGGCGTACGTGGAGCAGTCTGGCGCACGCTTCGAACCGACAACGATGGAAGATGAATACCCACCGACTCACCCACCTGCTGACATGGCTGATGCTCGAATCGTAGTATGCCCCGCAAGACTGGGTCTTCGCCGCCGGGAGAGGACGAGCAGTGGCATATCGGAAGTGGTACTTGTCAAGCCGGCGGTGGTGTTGGAGACCATTGTCGAAGACCTAGCGAGAGACGACCAGGCTGCAGGATACGAGTAGGTTACGAGCCGGTCCGGATACTGAACCTCGCGTACGTTCTTCAATGCGGATATAGTGCTTGATCGCCAGTGGAAACATTGCCGAAGAAGAGTATGGTCAAGTGTACAACACTGCCAGTAGAAAAGTCGAAGTCGCGCCTCAACTAAGTACACTGCCAGTGCGAGTCGCGTGGTAAGGATAACGCGGCCCCGTGATTATGCAAAGCGCGTCTGACGACGTACCGCAGCCTTCGTTGGGCGTCCCGAATGGAACACCCCCACATGACACGAATCTTGCGCCTTAATGATGTCCCCCATTACTACATAGAACTACTACATGACATCGTGCATATCTAGAGTCGACAAGGGCGCACCCGCGATAGCGGGCCGACGTCAGCCGCGTCTTAGCACCAGTGTTTGCTTGTAGCGAGATACAAATGCCTGAGAGTGCATCATCATCATCATCATCATCATCATCCTAACCGGGCGACAGGCGTCGGTGGATGCAAGTAGGAATCCGAGACTATTAGATAAACCCACCGTCGGACTTGGTACAGAGGAATCGCGCCGATCCTTGAACGTCTGAAGTGGCAATATCGACGTGAATGTATGTACAAAGAATACTACAACCTCAATTGGACCTTATGTTAAGTCGGGAGAAGGAACGAGAGTTAAAGAGGGATACTTCGTTCCGGCAAGGATTACCAGCACCAGTTTGCAAGCCATCCCAGTGTAATGCTCTCCATGAGGTATGTCGATGTCACAAACATAGCACACACACATCGAACAGGAGATCCAGTCATCGTGTGAGATGGAGCTACGCGAATATCAGGCCATTCGAGGCCATTCGGCACTTAGGCTGACCCAGCGTCTTCGTTCCAACGTGCGGCAAGGATTCGTCACGGCCTCATGGCGCCCTCCTGTTCACGTCGAAGCCGACAGCTCGTTCTTTTTGTTAAGATCTGCATTTAGCAAATAAGCATGGTGGCACAGAGAACTCACCGTCCTTCCAGATTTGCACTTGCATTGCTCCGCGCGGGGATAGCTGTATATAGCTAGCTGTCAATTCGCATTTTGCCGTGGTGTGCGATCGGAAAGCATACCTTTTCTCTGATGCATACTCAGTCGGGTAGCCCAGTTCATCTAAGGTTTAAGTTTAATGAGGAACCCAGATGAAAGCTGCAGTCTAGCAGCCCTGCTCGATGTTGGTCCTCGTCCGGAACATGACTCATCTCATAGTGGCATAGACATGACCCTTAGTGCATATCACGCTTGCTACTCACACGAACCATATTCGCGACACGGTGGCGTGGAGCTCTTCCGAAGCTGCGTGCCGTCAACGTTGCACTCCACATCCGGCGAATCAGCCAGTTAAAGAAGGCAACGAAACAGGAGCATCACAAGTTGTACTCACATCACAGATAGAATACGGGAGAGACGACCCCCCCGGCGTCAGAGTCTGCAAGTACGGTGAGCCCGGTGAGTCGCAACTGAAACACCATACTGACTCCCACAATCCTCAGAAGCAAGCAGACGTCCGGCAGCAGCCTGTTCCAAGACTGACTATGGAAAAGCGAGACAGGGCAGCAGAGCGGTCCAAGATGAACATCGCGGCAGCGCAGTGGAGACCGCGACGTCAAGAAGAGCGGGGAACGCGACGTCCAGATAGGCCATCCTCGGTCGTCGCCGGGGACTATGCACATGCGGCCCTTCAACAGGGATCGAACGCAAGGGAAGCCGGCATTAGACGGGAGGTGCGCCTACATACATTGAGAATCGAGGACTGACCCTGATGAGCAACTAGCTCGCCGAGGAAGTCCACAAGGAACTTGAAGCAGACCAGGCAATGGAACACGAGGCATTGCGATCGTCGCTGGAAGCAGAGCGACGGGGGCTGCAAGCGTCGATGGAAGCGGAGAAACGAGAACTGCGGGCGTCGATGGAAGCAGAGTGGCAAAAGCTCCGGGCAGTGCTGGAGTCAGAGCGACGGGAACTCCGAGCGGCGCTAGACACAGAAAGACGGGAGCTGCTGGCATCGCTCATGTCAGAATGGCAGGACATGCGAGCATCGCAGGAAGCCGAGTGGCTGAAGCTGCGAGCGTCGCAGGAGATGGAGTGGCATGAGCTGAGAGTGTCGCAGGAAACAGAGCGGCAGCGGGAGCTAGCAAAGACCAGCGGCCCTCTCGGCCCTGCGCACGCCGTGGCAGAAAGTGATATTGTCCGAGGAGTGCGCACGCTAAACGAGGAGATCTTCCAAGCCACGAAACGTGCAGCAGATGACTGTCATTTTGGAGTAAGAGAAGCGGACTTGGCGGCCGTGGATGAAGAAGTGATGGGATCCAGACTCGCGGAGATTCTACGATCCCACCCACCACGGGAAGACGACCCGACCACTTTAGAGATCGCTATTCAAGCCGCGATTGTGAGTGACGCCGCAAGAATCATATCCTCCTGGAGCGCCCAGCCAACGCTAGACCAAGGGTTTCGCAACATATACGCGTGTATGATCCGGTCAGGTAGGCTTCTACACTTGTGTGTATCGGTGCGCGGATAGCTGATGCCAATCTCTGGGACTTCATAGAGTCACTGTTTGTCGTCAGCCGCTGGCGCAGGTTGACCCAGCAATACGCCTTGTCTGCTGAGTCAACCACTGGCGATGAAGAAGGGACAACACACATACGTAGTATTCTGCATCATGTTTCGTCGATCTTCGCGCTCTCCGGAGCGGAACAGCAGAGCGACACGGACCTACAGGAGAGTCTCGGAATCATCGTGCGCGCTGCATTGAATATTCGCAAGATGATTGACGAGGACATCGTAACGAGCGGATATGAGGTGTACGTAGAGCAACCTAATGGACGCTTCGAACCGGCAATAATGGAAGACGAATACCCACCGAGCGGACCGCGTGCGAGCAGAGCTGGAGCTCAAATTGTATGCCCTGCAGGACTGGGACTTCGTCACCTAGAGAGGGGGGTTAGTGGCACATCGGAAGTGGTGCTTGTCAAGCCGACGGTGGTGCTGGAGACCGTTGTCGATGAGCTAGCGGGAGGCGACCAGGCTACGGGTTTCTAGAGTATCGAAAGGTTACGAGACGGTCCAGGTGTTGCATCTCGAGTCGTAAACGTTGTGTAGAGGCATCGCTATACACAATTGTCATTCTGGGCCGTACCAGCCTGCTGGGTGGGGGGGTGGCGGGTGGAAGGGTGGTAAATGACAAGTGAGTTCCCGGATGCAAGTACTTAGAAGTTGAAGCTAGGGCCGAGACGCGCGCCTCGCTCGCCGCCGAAACGCGGTCCCGTGACTATGTAAGATGCTCGTGTCGCACTCGCTGTAGACGTTGGTCGTTAGTAGAAACACGAGCATGACGACAAAGAAGGAGAAGGAGGACAGTTTTTATCTGACCACCGATCCCGGGAGCCAAAGAGCCAGGAGAGACAGCGTACTTAGTATTCTGCCTGCCGAGCTGTTTGCCATGACGTCTGTCCTCCACGATCTGACCAACCTACGTGAAGACTGCATGAGTAGTGGCCATGGCACTGATCCTGTCCCATGGCAGGCTTCAGGGTCGCCTCGCGGCCAAACCTCCACACTATCACGTATCAAGTCTACAGGGAAGGGAGACGCACGGAGCTATCGAACACATAAAAAGCGCTCAAATACACCAGAGGGGGATCCGTTAACGAAAACATACGAACAGCGAAAACGACTAACAAGAAGGACATATGCAACCGTGACGACCAGGGCCAATAAGCACGAGGTGCAGGATCTTACCTGACCATAATGGAACAATAACAGAGAGCGTACACATAGCATCCAACGCACGTCCTACCAGTCCTCAACCGACGACACCGCGATTCAGCTGCCGCGGATCGAGCGCGGGCACGGGCGGGACCTTGTACTCGCCGTACATCTTCTCGACCTGCTTCACGAATCGCTCGCGGGCCGACGCGCTCTTCTCCTCGTCGAAGAAGCTCCGCCGCCCGTCCGACTGGCTCCACACGCTCGACCGATCGCCCTCGGAGTACGCCGTGCCGGGGCGCGAGTCGTCGTAGTGCGAGCGGTCGTCGTCCTCGGGGTAGAACGACCGGTCATCGTCCATGACCACGTCGATCTCGCCGTCCACGGGAGGCTCCAGGTCGCCATCCATGTCCGAGTCGTCGCCCATGTGCAGCTCGGACCGCTCGTCGTCCATGTCCGGCCGGTACCGCCTACCGGGATAGACAAGCTCATCCTCCTGCTCCTCCACAGACGGCCGCTCGTCTTCAAACGAGACCTTCTTCCGGGCTTGGTGCACATCGAACGCGTCCGGCCGCTGCTGCTCGAGCGCAGAGTTCGAGCGCGGCGCCCACCGCGCATCGAGCCGCTCGGGGTCCCGCCAACCGGACGAGGGTGCGTAGTCATCCGCAGACGCAGGCTTGTTCCCGATGTACCGCGCCATCCGCTCCGCACGCGAGCTCGTCGCCGGTCCTGCGCTCATCGGCGTCATAAGCGCAGGCGACTCGGCGCGGGAGAACAAGGGCGACAAAGCTCGTGCGGGCTGCACGGGCGCGGTGGGGAAAGGCGAGACGCGGCCGCGCTGGGCACGCGGGATCGGCTCGGAGATGACTGGCACGGACGGTGCGGATCTTGGGGGCGACGCCGAGCGTACGTCGGACTCGGACGATGACCGTGCTGGGTGCATGGGCGCAGACATCGGCGTCAGTGGGAGCGTGCGGGTCGGGGGAGGGTGTGATCGGGACGCTGATAGGGGAGTACGGGCGTATGGGCTCCGCGTGCGCATGTCGTCCACTGACGCGGTGCGCGAGAGCTCGCGAGGGGAGCCTGATGACTCTGGTGGTACATCGGGAAGCGGCCCTTGAGGCGGGGGCGTAGGGGGTGGAATGTTGTAGTATGCGAGCACCTGTGGCCGCAGGGAAGATTGGCCGCCTTGGGGGCTTGGTGAGCCACTGTTATCGCTGAATCCTCTTCGGCTGGGAGAGGGAAGGAGGTACTCCGAATCGGGCCGCGCAGCGTCTGCCTCTGGAGATGGGGCGAGCTGCACCGCCTGATTGGGAGTGGGGGAGGCTTGCGGGGTTACCATGACGTAGTCCGACCCAGGTGTATGCGGCAGGGCAGCTTGTGAGTGGATGGAGGACGGCGAGCCGAGGACGAGCGGCGCCGGGACATGTTTCGCGCTCAGGAAGGTGGTGTTCGGTGCTGAGATCACGGGCTTCGCGCTCTTCTTCGGCGGGTTACCGCCAGGCGACTGGGCCGGCGAGTTGTACCCATGGGCGAAAGAGTGTGGCGTAGGAGAAGACGACTTCTGCGCCTGATTAGGCAAGGGGGGCAAGGGCGACCCGTTCCGGAAGGTCGCGAGCATATCGTAACTAGGTCTGTGTATCGACTTGGCGTCCCCGAACGCTCTCGTCAGCCCTTCGCGAGCGATGATCGACCCCGCATCCGGATCCGTGGACGCGTACGAGATTAGGCTCGTCCCGTCAGGCGTGGTCGCCGAACTCGCCAGTGGCGTAGGCGTACGCGACGAGTCTGTGGTCGTGCGGGACAGCTCCGACATTGTTCGGGACGTGTCGGACATGGTGCGGGACAGCTCCGCCATGTTCGGTGTGGGGCTACGCAGGAAGCGGTCCGCGATGGGGAGCGGCATCATACCCGCCGGCAGAGAGGGCACGGGCGGGACGTCCTGCGCGGGCGAATCGTCCGCGTCGCGTTTCTTGCGCGAGCGCGTGTTGATGCGGAAAAAGCCCCTCTTCTTCGCAGACGCCTCGGACATGTTCCCGCCGTCGCTCTCGTCGCCCGTGCCAGAGGACATGATCGACGCCTTCCGGGCACGATTCTTCTTGCTCTTCGAGCCGGCACCGTCCGTCTCGTACTCGGTCGCCGGCGACTCGGCTACCTTCTCCTTGGCCGCTTTCTTGTCCTTCTTGTCCTTCTTGCGCTGCGTCCGGCTTGCCTCCGAGAAGTAGCCCCCGTCGCTCTCGTACTCGGCTCCGTTCCCATCGTCCTTCGGCTTCTTCTTACTCTTCACTTTCTTCTCCTTCTTGCCTTTCCCTCCCTCGCTGATGTATCCTCCGTCGCTCTCGTCGCCATTCGCGTTGAGCCGCAGTTTGCGGAATCTGCTGCCTAGCCCTGTTGGCGGTGTGGGCAAGACGACTCGCGGCTCGGGCGATGTGTTGAGATCGAATTGTATGTGCTGCCCGCCCTCATTGATAGGAGAAAGACCTTCGCGAGATGGGTACGCTGAAGGCGGGACGGGCCCCGCCAGGCTTGATTTGGACTGTGAAAGTAGTATACCAGCTCCGGGCTGGGATCGGGGAGAAATAGAGTTGGAGAGGAATGAATCTTCGGAAGTGGCAGTGGATGCGTAGGTCAAACTCGGAGACGCCGCGGTCTGGGTAACTGTTGAGTTGAGACAGGCAATACAGAACGACGAATAAGCGCACCTCTGGGTCGAAATCCTCGTCCGCCTCCTCCACGGGGCTGAACATCCACTTCGCAACGGCGCCTCCATTGCCTACGCCGAGCTCTAGAGCGCTTTCGAGAATCGACGCTCGCAGCATGGAGCCGCGATTCTCGACCGGTTGAGGCCGCTCTCGAGGAACCCTCCGTAAGGGTGTTGAGGACATAGTACACGCAGGGAGAGATTGCAGTAGCAGAGAAGAATGAGATCGCGAGTGGAGAGGCTTGGAGTAGCAAGATGCGTTGGCGCCTAGACCGGTGACAACCACGCGTTGATGCCTAGTGAGCGAGGGTCGCCTGCTGAGGCCGATAGGAAGCAAGGAACGTGGCAGAAGCAACCTCTAGAGGGCTGGGAGAATCAGCGAATGAAGGAGGGCATTTGGAGGTAAGGAAGGACGATGGTCTCGAACGAGCGAGCGACTGGGGCGGGGTTGCCCGTCTCGACGGTTATGCGTGAATTTTGTACCAGCCGCTCAGCTTGGCAATTCGAATTAACTTCAGCTCCCGCGGCGCGCTCAGTGTCGTCGGTGACGTTGCTCGGTTACTGCCGTCAAGACGGACAGTACACGAGTTGAACAAATGCCTCTACGGTGTTATGATAAGCTGTGAACCTGCTTGGTACGACGCGGCCAACTGACGACCAAGGAGTTTTCCGAGAAATGGCGCAAGTTTTCGCCTCGCCGCACGCCGTCCAGAGGCATCGATCGTCTAGAACTACGTGCGGCGCGCCCGCTCGGCTCCGCCCGGAAGTACTTCCGGAGTAGGCTCAATCAAGGCTCAATTACCATTCCAGCAGACGCCAGGACTTTAGAGTGCGCAAACTTGGCACAAACCTGTGCGGAACGTGCGCACCTTCTCAAATGCAAAAAATATGTTTATCAACGTATGCAGATGCAGGCCGGTTACCCAATACGTATGGCAGTGGGTGTAAGAGGGTAAAGTGATGAGCGGGTCCACTTGGAGCGTAGAACCTTGAATTTGAGTAACGTTGATGTCGATGAGGGCGGTGGTGTCGAAAGGTTGTCAATGGCCGTAGTAAGGCGCCGAGAGTCCTGGCCGGAGGTAAATGAAAGCAATATGCGTGATGCTACGAGAGCAATTACTGCGCGAAGAATGGGGAAGCGACAAGCGTTCAGAGACTGAACCGCAGGCGCAACTCTAGCGGAGCTTGTGCTCACAGTAGAAGAGCCGGGGCGGAGCTTGTGCGAGGGGAAGGGGAGGAAGGCTTGGTGTCAGCGCACGCCCGTCTTATATACTCACACACGGGGGTAAAAATAAGACGGAAAATGAGTTAAAGAAGAAGGAATCGAGAAAGAGAGCCAAGGATCGGAAAGACAGGGAACAGCTCGGTGAAGAGTGGCCGTGAAGGGATGGCAAATCGGGAAGGTGTCCTACTTGAAAAGGAAAGCACCTGCGTCACACACGGCACATCCCGGGCCATCCAGTAGCACCTCCTACGCTCGCGCGCTCAGCGCAGTGTCCGGGAAGACAGCTTATTTACTATTCGGGAAGAGGAGATACAACAGCGACACTCTGATTCAACCAGCACGACAAGAGTCTACACAAACACCCAATCTTTTGTGCTGAGTACGTAGAATGCACTCTTATGTACTAGGGCACAGTGCACAACCTGATTTTATAGAGAAAGGAAGGAGGGATAAACATTCGGTCCGTACTACTTTAGGGATTACGGGTGTAGAGATACAGGTCCTCCGAGACGTCTATGAAGAGGTACGCCAGGCCCTCGCGAAAGCACACTCCCCAACGCCACTGCGCGCTCCGTTATTAATCGTTTATCAGGCTCTGTCATAAGACGATGCATTGCATGCTCGTCGGTGGTCTGTTCGCAACGCTCGGCGAACTCCATCGCAGGCAGCGCAGTCTGCTGAATCTGGTCTTCTCAATCGCGCACATGCGGCACATGCTTCCGACTGGATCGGGCGTACTGCGGTGCTTGAGCTCGTTGGTCAGGTCCGGCAGGCCTTGGCGGGTCCTTCGACCCTCTTGTCGAAGACAACGTCGGGGAGAATCTGGGTATCGCAGCTACCGCTGTCGAAGCCGTTATGTATGCGTGTCGCGTGGTGTTCTCATCCCCGTGCTGCGCTTGATTAACCGTATGCTTCGTGCCATCTGCAGCCCTGTGACCATCGCCTCGCTCCCCGACTCCGCTTTGTTGGCGTACAAACTGGCACCCCAGCGCTTCATCATTCCCGCCACATCTTCGAGGAGAAGAAGCGGGAGATATCATGCGCGGGGGCGACCAGGCCGTCGTGCACCAGAACGGCGAGGCGAAGGACATCATGAGCAAGCTTAGTATGGAATCCCTGCCATTCTTTCTCCTATTTCACCATGATTCACTGAGACTAGAGTGCAGGCGAACCTGAATGCCAGTGATGAGGATAAGCTGCCCGGAGACGAACTCCGACTTAGACAGATGTCGTACGTCCCACCTTGCGGCCTGTCCGTGTGGACACGACCTCGAACACGCTCGCACGTACACTCGACCTTCTCTTCAAGCACCCGGATGTCCAGGAGAAGCTCCGCGTAGAGATCCTGGCAGCAGTGCGCGAGCACGGCCCGGAGATCCCAAATGAGATTCTTGGTGAACTGCCGTACATGGACGCCGTCTGCCGTGAGACTCCGGCTGTATGTCCCATCTCCACTACTGACGAACGACGTCCTTCATACGGACTGACGCCTTTCACTAGGTACGCACCCGTCCCACACTTGATCCGCAAGACCCGCAAGGACACTGTGATGCCACTTTCATCGCCGATTCGTGGTGTCGATGGGAGGCTCATCACCGAGATACCCGTGCCGGAGGGTACGGTCGTCCACATCGGCATACTGGCTTCGAACCGCAACCCGGAGCTCTGGGGACCGGATGCTGCTGAGTGGAAGCCCGAACGCTGGCTGGGCCCCCTGCCAGAAGTTGTCAAGGAAGCGCACGTTCCCGGCGATTACTCGCACCTGTAAGTCTTCCGCGTCGGCATGCATAAGCAATCGTCAGCTGAATGAGTTCGTTCGTGACAGGATGACATTCTTGGGCGGTGGACGAGCATGCATTGGTTCAAGTTCTCGCAACTCGAGATGAGTAAGTGCTGCTCTGCGTGCGATGTATCGTCCGATATTGAACGAACCTCTGGCAGAAATCGTCCTCGCTGTGCTCCTCTCAAAATTCACGTTTGCGCCGTCCGGCAAGGACATCTTTTGGAATGTCGCGGGCGTTCAGTACCCTACTGTAGGTATGAACCCGAAGCCGGAGATGCCGATGAAGGTTGGACTTGTCAAGTCAGCATGATATGGCCTTGAAGTTTCCGAAATCTCGGAGGGACATTCATTTTCTTACGACTCACGCATCTGCTCTTGTGGCGCGCGTTGGTCTTGAAAACTGAGCGCACGGCTCATTCTCTTGCTTTTCGTGACGAAGATCCCCGACTTCATCTTGATTTTGATCTTGCATATGTATACAGTGTCAAATCATGGAGAATGACTCACGACGGTGAGCATTCGACATTCAATGCGGTACCTTTTCCGAAGTCCTCGCCGAGGTAACCTCTAATATGTGGTTTGAAATAGAACGCCAAACGGGTAATAGCCTCGGCGAGCCTAGTGAAGCTGTTCATACATTCAACCGCCCTTCAATCTTGCAAAACATCAGTACTATCACTGAAGGGGAGTTGCAAAGGCAGGGGAGATGTAAAAACGGGTCCTCTGTGCCCATTACTCAATGCTCCAGGCTCTGAGAAATTACGAGCCATTTATTCAGTCTTGCCATAGGAATATCAGGTAGCATTCCCAAGACATGTTGTGTTCCAGCAACAGTCGTCGGTTTCTTCCTCCTCACCACGTGCTGAAAACGAGGTGCAGTTGCATCTGGCGACGCTGAGAATCGCTCAACAAGACAAGAGTCGGAGAGCGCGACTCGGAGGCCCGGCGCGCGAGAGGTCGGTATCAACGTGAGCGAGCCAATCACATCACACTGACATAAAAGCGTGGAGGGAAGTTGGAAGAGGAAACTGTCCCGTATTCAGTAGAAACGGTCACCTAGTGGATTGGCATGGCGAAGCGGCAATGCTGCATGCATGATACTGCTTGAATCCAGGAGTGTGGCAACGAAACTACTAATTTGTACCGGCAACCGGCGCCTCTCTACGCGTTGGACTAAGCAGAACAGTACTTACAGTCACGAATGACGAATACACCTCAATGCATACACAAATAAATCATTCTAACGAATTCGCAGGGGGTCGCCAACCCGAAGTCCGAAGGCGAGGCATACATATATGCAGAAAGTTCCCAATACAGAGTATAGTACCGATAGAGTAGATGCCAATAGCTCGTCCCCGGCAGTGTCATTATGACTGGTCCTAAATTACCGCAGATGACCCAAGAAAACAGTAAAATGCATGAATCACATCACAATACAGCCAGGATTGTCAATACCAAGTTCCTCCAGTTGTTCCTCCACTACTTCCCTCTCGTTCTGTCGCAATTTCTTCTTAGACTCTATCGGAAACCAGTCTTTCATGAAATTGAGCATCGCCCAGTCGACGTTACCTTCAACAAGAGTCAGCACTGAAACGTTAGCGGGCATGGCGAGACGTACTGCGGTTGGCGGAGAGGACAGTTGGCGCGCGGCACATCGGACAATGGTCCTGCGCACGCTTCTGCATCTTCACCAGACATCTGCCTCGCCATCAGCACAAACTCTCGGCCTTCAAACTGATAGACCACCCACCGAACGCAGAACAGATGGCCACAAGACAGACGGATGGGCTTGAAGGCGATGCTCGTGCATATGAGGCATGCATAGTCATCAATGTGCGGGATAATCGGCAGGATGGTCTCGCCCAGCGCCTGGCCGAGCAGGTGCGACAGCGACAGCGACGACCGCGGCACGAGCGCCGTCGTACCGCCCGCCTCGCCCACCGGGAACACGATCGAAAACGTCCGCGGGGCCGCGCCCTCGGGGACCGCGAACGGCGATGCGAGTGCAGGTGGGAGCGGCAGCGACGTGCGCTTCGCGTGTTTCTTGAGGATCTTACGCGTCGCCTCCGCCGTCGCGTGCTGGAACTTCCGAAGGTCGAGTATGAACGCGTTCAGGCTGAGAAACGTCTGCAGCGCGTCACGGCTCTCCTGCACCGCGAACCGCCGCCCGCCCACGAATCCGCGCGCCTCGAGCTGCGCGAGGAACTGCGCCATGCGCGCCTCGGCGTCCTCGACCGTGCGCTCGCCGCGCGACGCCTCCGCATGGCTCTCAAAGATCTCCGTGTCCATGTAGAGCTGGAAGATCTCGCGCCAAGCGTACAGATCGGACTTGCTCGACGCAAACGGGATGTTCGACGGCGTCTGCACCTCGACGGCGTTCGGGTGCGTCTCGTGCGCCGAGTGAGCGCGGAAGGAGTGGTTCGCGGACATGGGCCGCGCGGCTAGGGAGATGGCGCGCGCGAGGCTGTGCAGCCTAGACTCGAAGTCGAGCCGGAGGGCGGTGAGGCGGGAGCTCAAAATTTGGAGGGTATGTGTGAGCAGGTCGTAAAATGCGGAGTCGGAGGTGAGCGGTATGACAACCTCTTGTGCATCGGGTCTAGTAAAATCGATTGATATTGGGAGACGATAAATGGCAGAGGCTAGGGGACTTACGACGAGCAGGTCGACGCTGCCGCTTCTGCGACACCCGGTGAGATGAGCACTGATTCGTCGGCGCCTGCAATGCTCTCCATGACGGCACTGGAATCGGCGACGAATTTCGCGTTGTCTTCCTCAACCTCTGTGCCTCCATCCTGGGCGGAAACACTGGCCGTACTGACGGGGGGACTAGTGTCGAGGTGGTCGTGTGACTCGATGCGCAGGCGCAGACGGGGCTCAATATGGTCTTCAACGCTACTCAGCTCATATATAACCTGACCGAGATGGTAAGACAGACCCTGTCGACTGAGTGGCTACGGGGACCACTCACCTTAACATCCTGTTCATTGACTTTGATTGTCCGGGGCGTCGTGAGGTTGGTACTTCCTTCCTGCAGAACATCGTGTAAAACCTCCGGAGCAAGTCCTTATAATGCCTTTAGTATAGACCGAGCATATGTTGGCGAGAGTATTTACCGAGCGACGTGAGCTCCGTCACGACCTGGTTTATCAGTTTCTTGAGCTTGCGGTATTCGATAGCACTATCCCTCAGCTCTGGCGGGAGAGTGAGCAGCAGCTGCTGGTAAGTTTTGGAGAAATGCATGCATAACTAGGCACGCATGTAGGAGGGCGAGCTACCTGTGCGACCTATATGGTGGTTCAGGGGAGAGCGGTGCACAATGGATCCGAGTCGGAGGATGACTTAGGGGTAGACCCAAATTTAGGTGGATAGCCAATACGGGCAATGGGCCTGCGATTTTTTAATCTGCCTTATCTGCTTGCCCCAGGGCCCCACAGTCGCCAGCGACATCCAGCATGTAGTCGTACGAAAGGAGCAGGAACCTTGCTCCACCAAGCTCAGTGCATTCCTATACTTTGTGGATCTCGGACCGAGCAAAGAACGTGCAGGTTATCCAGCACCTAATATGGCAGGTGCGTTTTGCATATAACCTTCATGTACTTAGCGCCTGTGACAAGTTATCGACGCGTGAGTCACAAGCAAGTCACATGCCTTTGACGCGTCACACGCTCTCGCGATCGCTGCACTGGGCTCAGCGGCGCGCGACCGCGACTTGACCGATATCCTCAACGAGCCTCATTTTGCTGCAGCCCACTCACGTCCTTCATCAGTGTCAGCTTTGACTCATTACTGGGCTGCTTTTCCCCTACCAGTGACGCGTCCACCCTTCAAGAGAATACAAACGCAAACGAAGCGGGCTCAGAAAGCAGCGGGTGCAGTCTCGTCAGTCGCGGCCAATAGCTTAAACGCATTCGACACCGCGACGCTTCGTAAGCGAAGACACCTAGGAAGGGAGTCCCTTCTGTTAGCTGTGTGCATATGACCGACGCGCAAGGACGAACGCTACCCGCTATACAACCACGGCCGGGGCAGTCATCCACTATGGCCTCACCCCAGCCGGCCGTCCCACATCCAGGTGAGTCCGTATTGGCTCGAGCGCGGTTTCATCTGACGACTTGCAGCGTATTATAACAATATCCGGCAATGGTCCAACTCCGTGACGCCCCCTCCGCCCAACGGCAGGACCAACCCCACACGCTCTCGCGTACGTCTGACCAGAGGCAGCACGCTCGCGACATCCCAGACCCCTGCCAGCCCCTCCGCCTACCCAGCCCTTCCAACACGCACGTCGTCCACTATCCCGCCTGCCGCCGCCGATTCCAGCGGCTATGGCTCCCAGCCGACGACCGCCATCCCTGCGCGGACACAGGCGCTCCATTCTACATATCCCTCGAGGATGCGCACAGGAGCTACGCTGCTCATGCAGCCGATGCTCAACAGCGCCACGACCTCTACCCAGGCCGCTATCAATACTCGCTCCTCGCGCCGCGGAGGCGCCGTGAACTACGCCGACCCAGGCTCGGGTGACGAGTTCCCGGATGCAGGAGAGATCGACTCGGACGACTCGGACTTCGTGGCGAGCGGCGGGACGCGTACGGCGGTGAGGGCTGCGCGGCTGTCAAGCAAGGCCCCTGTCGGCGCGTCCGTATTCCGCGCTGGAGCGTCAACGCCTACAATTACCGTACAACCCGCGACCCCGCAGCAACCACAGAAAAGCAGCGAGTTGGACCAGAGCTATTTGGGCATGGTACCACCGGCGAGGTTCATCACCCCAAAACCAGTTGCGCCCACAAAACATGATTACTTGTACGTCTGTGTACCCTATTCCCGAGTTCCTGTGATTTCTGATCAATGGATTATAGCCCCTTTGAGGCGTTGGAGTATCAGGCGAGGAAGCCGATAGCACTTGTGCCGATCCGTGTCGAGTTCGAGACAGATACACATCGAATACGGGACTGTTTCGTGTGGAATCTGCACGAAAACCTCATCAAGCCGGAGTCGTTTGCACGCACGTTCTGCGCAGATTTGGATCTTCCTACGAACCCGTGGGCGGAAACTATTGCGGCTCAAATTCGTGCACAATTAGAGGAGCACGAAGGCGTTGGGGCGCTGGATCTCGGTACTGAGACGGGGGTTGAAGACGAGACCATGGACGGCGACGAAGTCCCTGAGTGCCGCGTCATCCTCAGCGTACGCACTTTTGTGTACTCATACCACTCGATGCGCGGCTGACGAATCCCAACGCAGATCGACGTCCAAGTCGCGAACCACCATCTGTCCGACCATATAGAATGGGATCTGCTCTCTCCGCTCACCCCCGAGCAGTTCGCAGGCACGCTCTGCGCCGAGCTCGGGCTCTCCGGGGAGGCGGTCCCGCTCATCGCGCACGCGGTGCACGAAGAGCTCATCAAGCACAAACGCGACGCTTGGGAGTGGGGTGTGCTCGGCGTCGAGCAGCAGCACGCCGCGGACGAGGACCGCCCGCGCGACAGGAGCGGGTTCAGCCTGCTGAAGGACAAGACCGGCCTGGGGCTCGCGTGGGGCAGGGCGCCGAAGGACGGGCGCGGGCCGAAGCCGTTGAGGAGCGTCTGGCGCGACTGGCAGGAGGCGGAGGAGTTTCGGACGCGCTTCGAGGTCCTCACGGCGGAGGAGGTCGAGAGAAGGGAGATCGAGCGCGAGCGCGCGAGTCGGTGAGTGGTGCCGGTGTTCGTTAGGCGGCAGTGTGGCTGATGCAGTTGTCTTGTAGCCGGCTGCGCAGGGAGACGTCCAAGTTCCAGTCGCAGGCGATATCCAGGCGACGGCGGTGACGCGAGCTTCTGTGCATTGTTTGTTGTACCATCGCACAGCCCTCACGATGTCGGGACATTGTCTACACTTTGTCGTAGTATATCCCCTCCGTTGTTTCTCGCGTTGCCCCTCGGATTGTGAATCGACGTCAATAGCCATCAGCGAAGAGGACCCATTTTGGGATGCTGTTACTTACATCGCTGTTACTTACATAAAGTCCACAGCTTCCCTAGCGTCTCATGCGAGTCTCATCGTGTAGCGCCCACTACGCTGCTCTTGACCACCACCAGTAGCACAGTCTCTGTAACTCTGTTATCGCTATGGAGAAAGCCACTCTTGACACCACCACAGAGGCCGGTGGCCCGAGGCGTTCTTCTGGAGCTACTGTGACATTGGAGGTCTCCTGAAATGCATCGCTTTTCAGCCATCTACGCCCATCAAGAGCCTTACTGCGAGACTGACAGTCGTCGGCTCTCCCTGCTCGGACGTGCTCGTCGAGCACCATTAATAGCTTGACCTCCGACATACAGCAAGGGGCTCTCACAATGTTCCTCGCCATTTGCTTTCCAGGTTGGCTCCTGGTGACTACTGGCACTTGGACCACATCAGACAACAGACGACATGCGACCGCTACACCGCCTCGGTGTGCCAATGGCAATGGGATCGCGAGTTGCTCGCCCGGGTGAGTTTGCACGTCTCAGTGGAACGAAGTAGTATGGATCCGACTACAGGACATGGAGATTAGCGCAGCGCAGTAAGCGGTGAACGAATGTTCGTTATATGTAAATGAGGCTGGATGCCTCGGAGACGTTCCCGACGTGCGTGCAATACAAGAACGTCCACCACATATCGTTTCCTCGACTGTCGCACTGCTCGAGTCTCAATTCCCAAAAGTTCGCAAAACACAGGCTCCCAGGAGACGATCGCGCGCGTCGCGTATCCCAGGCACGACGGGCTCACCAAGTACAAGAGTAAGAGTGGAGCGCGATTGGCATTGTGCAGCGGCGTGGCTGATGCTGTGTTTGCAGGTTGCTTCGGCGGGACCCGACGTCGAGGTTCTGAATGGATGTGGCAGGCGTATCGAGGGTAACAGACGCCCCAGGCGTTGCGCGCTCCATTCGATGTACTCTTGGACGGCTGTTACGCTGTCGAGGCAGTGTCTTGTTGTCTATCGCAGTCCGTCCCTCGCGTCTCGCGTGCTTTCTCCTGTGGCCCTGGCCAAATGTGAAAGAACGGCGGAGAGATGGCCCGTTCCGCGGTGCCGAAAACACTTCGAGACGTAACCTAACATCACCCGAAGTTGTTCTCTGGCAGGCGTGGGCCATATGAGCGTCAAGGTGCGGTATTTTCGGTCGGGTGCGGACTTCCTCGTCGTTTCCGTCGGTGGGCATCGTTGTGCTCATGTTTTCCGCGTCGCAGAGAACAACGAGCGGCCCAGGGGTAGCTCGACGTGTTGTTGAATTATACATAGGGCGTGCAGAATGAGCGACCTGCCCCAGATCCTCCTCGTCCTCTGCATCCAGGTTTACTGCTTGTGCGCTCTACAACGTCGGGGCAAGACCACGCCGTCCCACATTTCTAGCAGAACCCGCGTGCTCTTGGTTCCTCGTAAGTGAGGTGATGTCGTCAAATGCAGACAGACTTGCTAGTAGAGGCTTCCGCTAACACGATGCTCCTCAGAGGCTGCAAAGCAGTCGGCATTCACAGTGCTCACGTGTTGTACGTTGGACTGCAATAGCGGACACGGTCGAGGCCAGGCATGCCAGCGTATAGGAGAGGACGAGACCGTGAGATGTTTCGTTCATTTGCAGCGTGCCAACTACTAATCGTACTCGGACTAACTTTTGTCGTAGCTACTACTGCCCGCCCGTAAGCCTATTCGAGTTATCGTAAAACCCCGGCATTGACGGTCGATACAGAATACGCGACATAATGATGCTTACGGCGCCAGCGCGGCTAGATCACTCAAGAAAGAGCACGCTGTCTGGCGAGACTACGCAGAGACGTTTCCATGCAGCAACAAGAGCGGTGGCGGCCACGAAGACCCCAGAGCCTGAGCGAGAGCCTGAGCCCAAGCAATCATCCACGAGCGATGAGTATGACACGGCGTGCGCTGCGGTCGAGGCTCTTTCCCGAGTAAGGACTTCTGCTTTCTGTACTCGATGCATTGATCACTCTTAATTCTGCCCAACACAGGTGCTTGACCATCATAGTTCTCTGTCAATTGCCACCGGTTCCATGAGAAAGCTGTTCAATGTGCTCCGTTGTCTCTGCAGGAGCTACTGTGTCGTCCCTCCAGGATACAGCATCCCTCCCGACTCGCTCCACATAGTACAAAGTCGTCCACCCCGCATTGGGGGGTTCGCAGACGTGTGGCGCGGGGAATACACTCAACCCGATGGTCGTCGAGTCGACGTCGCTATCAAACACATACGGGTAAACCCATGGGAGGCGTCCACTATACACCCGGTTTGTCACGTTCTGTACTTCAAGGCCATTCGTGTCGCTGACTGGCCAAACACACCCGTGGTCACCCAGAAAGTCTGTCAGGAGATCATCCTGTGGCGACGACTCAGCCAGCACCCGAGGATCACGCCGATGATAGGCATTGACAGGCATCTCTTTCCCTTGTGCATCGTGAGCAAGTGGATGGCCCACGGCGATATTATGTCATTCTTGCGTCAGTCTCCGGACTCGAACCGACTACAATTGGTATGCCTATAATCGCTGTCGTCGTCAGGCCCATACGCTCAGCAGAGGCTCTAACAATGTGCGCCTAGCTCATAGACGTCTGCGAGGGATTGCAGCACTTGCATTCGCAGTCCGTCGCGCACGGCGACATCAAAGCCGTGAGTCTCTTACCTCCCGCGGTGGCCCGCGCTCGCGCCGCATGCTGACCCCTTATATATATGCAGTGCAACGTCGTCGTCGACTCGAAATCGCGCGCAAACCTCTGCGACTTCGGCTTGTCGACCCTCATTCACAGCGTCAACAGCATGAACCCCTCGACGCAAAGCAACGAGAAGTCCCCAGGCACCACGCTGTACATGGCGCCGGAGCTCATGGACCCCGAGCGCTACGGGCTCAAGTACTCGCACGTCTCTCTAGAGGCGGACGTCTACGCGCTGGGGCTCGTCATGTGGGAGGTCCGTATGCTCGTGCAAACGCAGGTCTGCTGCTGCCCCGCTGATCCGCCCCCGACAGGTCTTCGCGGGCCGGGAGCCGTGGGGCTCCTTGCGCGGCCTCTACAGCAACCTCAAGGTCGCGCGTGCCGTCTTGGAGGGGCAGCGGCCGCCCCGCCCGCCCGCCGCCGCCGGCCTCCCGTCGCACACGGCTGACGACGTGTGGGACCTCATCCAGCGCTGCTGGCGGCAACAGTGGCGCGAACGCCCGCGTATCGAGGAGGTGCTGCGATCCCTCACCGAGGCTGCAGCACGCCAGTTGCCGTGAGTTTGCCGTATCGTTTGTGGCCGCACGAACGGCTTTTTGGATGTGTACGTGCCCACTGTCGTCACGGCGGTGACGCGACCACTGACTAGCTGGCCACGTGATGTAGCTCTCGCTATCGCAGCGTCCTCGCAGCTCTCATTCTCGCAATGTTCTCGTCCTCGCGATTTTCTCGTCGCTCTCGCTCTCGCAACGTTCTCGTCGCTCTCGCTCGCGCAATGCTCTCGTCGCTCTCGTTTGAATCTCGCTATAACCACACGTCGTCGCTCTCGCCTCCATCTTGTAGTTCTTGCAGCCATATCATCGGACAATATTATAGCTTTGGCACACCTGTGAAGCGTTACCACCATTCCGCCTCCTTGACGCTGGGGATTGCTCTAGTATGAATATGGGCTATGACTTACCAGCAAGCACTCAGACCTCGCAACTCTGGCGCTCACGCCGTCCAGGACTCGGCGCATTCAGCGACTACGCGCACAAGGGATGCAGTCCTACTGTCGACGCATGCTCTCACGGAGCGATCAACGATAAGTATGTTTCATTCACCTGTCAGTAAGCATCGTCAACATGCATAGTGGAGGATCAGAGCGTACGCCCCTATGAAAATATTGATTCATCTGACATCGGCACTGCGACGATCTTCTGTTAACGGCTTGCTAGCTTCCCCGCGCTGAGCGCAAGTACTAGTCTCCCTGGGCCACAAAGAGGCCAACCGCCGAACCACCATGCCAGTGGTCCTAATCCAAGGAGGTGAAGGGCCAGCTATAGACTACAGAAGACGCTCGTTTCCTCCAAGAGCCGGGGTATGTGTTCCCTCCGCATGAACTCACGTGAGCGGGTACATCGGAGGACCCAGCCGTCACACCAAAGACGATGGACTCGGAAGCGCTCATGTCTCATACCCACTCAACATCTCCCTGTCGCTGGGTGTTCAGACGGGACCGCTGACAGTGAGTCGCGACTCGCGCGAGCTTGACGTGCTGCCCCCTTCAGCTGGGCACGATGTCGAGCAGTATGATCGCCTAACGTGTCGTTCGGGTGGTCCTGTGATGAGACTTAACTCAACGGGAACTAGAGATTTCGTATTCAACAAGCACCTGTAATGCATCCTCACCAAGGGTGCTGCTCATGGTCATATTCCTTTATGGGGATGATGGGGCCCTTCTTCCTTGATATGAAGGTGTGCTAGCTGATAGCGGTTGCGAGGCGATGCAAGTATGTACCCGTGATGAAGCATCCCCAAACATATCGACGGATCGACAGGTTGCACGTGCGTCCAAGTGGGTGCAATGCCTTGTCGCTGTTACCAAAGTCGCTTGCAATGTTTGGTTGGTGACACGGTTGACTATGTCTCCCTGGCACAGTAGAACCTGTAAAGCAGTGCAAGATGATGCCGGTGCACCCGCATCCGCATATTGAAAGTGCAGTATCGGTGATCCGCCCTCAGATTGTAGGATCCCACAGAACAAATATGTTTCTGGTGTAAAGGGAGGCAGTGGATTCCTGTCAGGATCACGTGGCAAGACGATGGTCAGCCACTTGCAACACTCTTTACATGACAATAATGCTTACGGTCCATCCTCACTAAGGCTCCAACTATATAATATACATATACACAAAACCTGTATATAGATAGTATAGCATATTATATAGTATTTATACAGTATATATATAGTTTATATGGTATATCCCAGTGTACAGTTTGCCCTTGAATAACAGTCTTACAAAGTGGGCTGTGATTGATATTGCCTGCTTCTACAAAGCCCATGTCATGTTTCCAGCTGTTGAACTTCGAGTATTTTGGGTGTTACATGATGGGATAGGACTTATCCTTACCTGTTATGGACTTGTGTTCTACATTGCTACATATTACATACATACTTTATGGACTTGATCCAGACCTGTAGCACATGATTAGTTCTAGATCTTTATGGAACATTCCACCACTTTCCAGCACTCTCCAACATGTTCCAGCACATTCTTTTCCATGACATCATTATGACATCATGTTCTAGGACTGTCCAGATTCCCTTCCGGTCCTGTCCAGTCCTTTCCAGTACATTCCATCCATGGTGCAATTATTGCATCATTGCTCATTGCACCATTACGATGTCATGCTGTTATGCTTACTGTACGATCATGTGATGGCTATCTCATGTGTATATATACCGGGCTGGATGCCCCTGTAATGTAACGATCTCTCCTCTCATTCTACACCTCCTGAGTCTTCCCTCTCAACAGTCTTAGAGATCTGTTGTAAGTCCTCTGTTCTATTGGAGTATTTGTTTGCTCCTTTGCAGTTTTGCCTTCAGCTGCGCCACACCACTCCTTGTTCAACAGGTTATGAGCCCTAGTCACTGACCAGCTCCCTGTTTTTAGTGCACTACTGTTGTCTAAAGTCCTGCTTCTTCAAGGAGTAAGTCAGGCATCGTTTGCAGTCCTTATTGGACTAAGTTTGTCACTGTGTGATATAGTGCCTAAGGCCTTATCCCAGCAGCTTTCCAGGGCAACTTGTAAGAGTGTTTTAGAAGTTTATCCTCCGGCCAAACCTGAGAGAAAGGTTGGACCGACGCCAACACTACCTACCTTGATCTTTTGATCTAACATTTTCCTGATTACAGTCTCATCCACTCCCCATTCGCCCCACTGCTGCTCCCACCTCTGCACCCAGACCTCTTGCTGAGCATCTTTCTGAACCTCACCCTCTCCCTGACTTCAAGTGGAAGTCTAGTGCTGAAGCTCAAGGAATACTTTCCAAGAAAGTAGGAGCCACCGCCAATTGCTTCCAAGCGATTTTTGACAAGAAGTACCTCTTCGATCATCTCAATGAGGACTGGCAGAAGGCTCTTCATCGCTTCACTGATCAGCTTATTTGGCTTGATCAAAACCTCGATAAGGTTCCTACCTGGTTGAAGGAGCAGCGCAAGAAAGTTTCTTGGGCTTGTGAGTGCGTTGGGCACGTCGAGTTTTCTACTCCTTCAGAACCTCTTGCACGTAGATACCGCAAGGTTACTAGGGAGCTTGTGCATATCTCAATCGGCGGATATTTGGACTGGATCATTTTGTAGTGTTTTTGGTCAGCATACCAATACATTTTGTATTATCCTTGGATTGTTATAAAAGCATCACACTGTGGCTTCATCTGAACATCAATCAGACAGCTTGAGCAAATCTAGTGGATCAATTGAACCACCTTTTGATTGTACCAGTCTTCCACATCTTTTTGATTTTGAAGAATCATCAGATAGACATTGACATGCTGAGGATTCCAGACACCCCTGGTTTGATTGTGACAACACACTTTGTCCAAACCATTACTCTGGTCCACCAACTAGAGGAACCCGTTGGGGTATACTGGTTGCTCCTTGGCAGGAGTCGTTAACATTTGCCCAAGAGTTTACAGAGGCACCCCCTGGTCCTGAACACATTACAAGGCTACCATCACCAAGTAACACAGATTATTCTCCTCTCACTCCCCTACCTGACGTTTTGTCTGAGGATTTCCTAGATCCTATCATTTTTGAGTCCGAAGTTTCTGATTTCCAAGAATTTATTCTTTTGACTACCACTATGGGAGACATCAAGCCTGACACTATTCCTGTGCTTGCCCAAGCATCTCAGTACGCTAACTGGTCAGCTGCCATGCATGGCTACCTCATGTTTATTGAAGCCTGGCCTGCTATCACTCCTGGTACTACCACTGCGGAGTGTTTTTCTAAGATGAACTCTCATGCTCAGGGTGTCCTCCTGATGCGCACGGATAGAAATATCCATCATCACCTCCTTGAGATGGATGGGGAAACCCTAAAGTCTGCAAAGTCAATGTGGGAAGCCCTTAAAAAGGCTTTTGGTACTCTGGATGTGGCCAATTCCTGGTTTTTGTTTTGCTTGCTCATCAAGTCACCTGAGATGTCGGATTCTAAGCCCCTCCAGGACCAGACGAACAAAATTGTTACTCGTCTGAAGGAAGTTATTGCTGGTGGGATTAAGCTTGATGAGTCAACACAGGCCTTGATCCTCTTGTCCAAGGTGCCGGAGACCTATCAGACAATGGTCTCTGCACTCATGGCAACTGTAAAGTTGACCAAGCTGAAGGTCGAGATGGTCATCAACAAGATGTTGGCTGAGGAGTCACTTCGTCACTCTGGTATGGGACAGTCTGCTTCAAAATCTTCACATATTAAACAGAAGTTGACAGGTCCCTGCGGTCATTGTGGTGGCAAGCATGGCGAGGAGAATTGTTGGACCAAGTACCCTCATCTTCACCCAAGGCTGGTGGCAAGGGGGGAAAGGGCAAAGGCAAGGGCACTGGCAAGGGCAAGGGTAAATTGGACTCTCATGGACATTCTTTGCATACAGTATCTACATCGGATGGTGCAGGTAGTTCTGGACAGTTGTCAAATGTTGTACAAGTAGATCAGAGCTCTGCGGGCTCTGTTCAATTGACTTCTTCCTTCTATGCTGCAGATCATTCTACTGAATCTAAGGGAAGAATGACTGACTGGATTATGGATTCTGGTGCATCTATGACAATCACAAATGATTTGTCTGATTTTTGGGACTACCATGAGTATTGTGTCCCTATTGTTTTTAAGACCACCAGATCAGCTACCATCAATGCACTTGGTGAAGGTACCATTAAGGGAGTTTGTTTAGTCAATGGAAGGTGCGTTCCCACTACTATCACCAATGTTGCCTATATTTGGTATGCATCTGGTCATTTGTTTTCTACTGGATGTATTGAGAGGACAAACTATTGTTTGATTCAAGGATCAGGACAAATGGTCATTTATGACTGTAAGTTTGAACATGGGAACAAGATGCAGAACATTGGCAATGTGATTTTGCAGGCTGACTATTCACCTGTCAATAATCTGTATATGCTGTTCTTAGAGATATTGAGCCATAAGTCTGCAAAGACTGTTTCATCATCAGATTGGAAACTCTGGCATCATGGTTTTGGGCATCCTTCTAAGGAAGCTCTTGAGAAACTGCCTAGCCATACTACTGGTATTGATTCAATTGGAGATGTTGACAAGTCTCCATGCAAAGGTTGTCAGTGGGGTAAATCTCATCATGCCCCATTCCCTGCATTGGAAAAGAGAGCTTCTAGGCCTCTTGAATTAGTTCATACCAATGAAGATGGTCCAATATGTACAGCCTCTGTGCCACATGGTTTCAAATATTTCATATCTTTCTTGGACAACTACTCTAGTCTTGGCTGTGCCTACTATCTCAAGCATGTTGAACAAGGAGTAGTGTGGCACAGCTGAAGGCAAAGCTACAAAGGAGCAAACAAATACTCCAATAGAACAGAGGACTTACAACAGATCTCTAAGACTGTTGAGAGGGAAGACTCAGGAGGCGTAGAATGAGAGGAGAGATCGTTACATTACAGGGGCATCCAGCCCGGTATATATACACATGAGATAGCCATCACATGATCGTACAGTAAGCATAACAGCATGACATCGTAATGGTGCAATGAGCAATGATGCAATAATTGCACCATGGATGGAATGTGTTACGTGTTAACACTGGATATGGGTGTCTCATTGTTATCGCAGACTCCCTGCGCTCGCTAGGCGACTGTGCGAGGATGTAAGTTCCTTGAGGGACAAGGAGACTTACCGGCATACTATGATAAGTACAGCTTCGGCCTAAGTGTTAAGCGTGGATACCTAAGTCAGCAACCGGCTGCTAGGACTCTCCAGAGTGGTTGGGCAAAGGACACTGGTATCTGATGTAGATTTAACCAGGTCGAGCTGAGGGCTCTCCCTGTTATCCTACTAGTATATATACAACGGCGTCAAGTAGGAGTCATCAGGATTATGGTCGCTGAGTAAGAGGGTGAATGGGGACCCTGCCAGTCATAGGTTGGTGACTAAAGCAGTGTGAGGGAACAAGAACTGCCAAGTATCGTACGAGACAGTAAATGGGTGAATAGGAATGGCATCCGTATAACAATAGCGTGAGAGGATAGGGCATAGGGTATCGGAGCGGGCTTCCGCTGTTGGAGAGCCAAAAGAGGTCCGAGGTTGGGCTCGGGAGGATAAGGAAAAGATATACCGGGATGAACCGGTATCAGCACAATAGAGAAGGGGGAGGAGACGCTCAACGAATATAGTGCCCTTGTAACAGAATGTACTGGAAAGGACTGGACAGGACCAGAAGGGAATCTGGACAGTCCTAGAACATGATGTCATGGAAAGGGATGTGCTGGAACATGCTGGAAAGCAGTGGAATGTTCCATAAAGATCTAGAACTAATCATGTGCTACAGGTCTGGATCAAGTCTGTAAAGAATGTATGTAATATGTAGCAATGTAGAACACAAGTCCATAATGGGTAAGGGATAAGTCCTATCCCATTGTGTAACACCCAAAATAGTCAAAGTTCAACATTGAGTAGGAAAAGAAATTCACCTAGACCAACAGGTCTATCTTGAGAAAGTGATGCAGTGCTTCAGCCAGGAGAATGCCAAACTGGCAAGAACTCCTCTCCCTGCTGGGTATAGACCTCTGGTCAATGACAAACCTGTTGACCCAGCTCTTCGTACCAAGTACCAGACTGTCATTGGATCCTTGCTATACCTTATGCTTGGAACCAGGCCAGACATTTGTTATGCTGTGACTAAACTCACGCAATTTGCTGCAAACCCATCACAAGACCATCTGAACAAAGCACTGTATATTTGCTGCTATTTAGTTGGTACTAAAGTGTACAAACTTGTCTACAATGGCAAATTAGGCTACAGTCTAAATGTGTGCTCAGACTCTGATTGGGCAAATGACCCAGAGCACAGACAGTGTCAAACTGGCTTCTTTGTGAAGTTAGTTGGTGGAATAATCAGTTGGACTGCTAGAAAGCAGAAGACAGTAGCCCCATCATCCACTGAAGCTGAGTATATGGTGGTCAGTGACTGCAGCTGCCAGGTAGTTTGGCTGAAAGTGCTCATGGAAGAGCTAGGCTACTGACTCAATGCTATTCCAGTCTGCTGTGATAACCAAGGAGCAATCTTCATTGGCTCCAACCCTGTAACAGAGTGTCAGTCAAAACACATCAACATTTGCTACCACTACATCAGTGAAGTTATCGAGGACAAGAAGATTGAGGTCTTCTTTTTTGATGGAGATAACAATCCAGCAGACATGTTCAACAAGAACTTGGGGCATGTAAAATTCCTTAAATTCAGGGAAATGATCAGACTTAGGTTGGACTAGTTCAACAGGCAGCTTATGTGCCATCCTCACACTTACATGCTGCTTACAGTGCATTTAGTGAGGGGGAGTGTTGAACAAGTGCCAGTATTGGCAGCTGTCTCACGTCATCATGCTTAGTTGTGATATGACTCACTCCAACTCATACCAAGTCATGCTGTGCTTACACAGCTCCTTGGATTGACACGTGACTGTGGTCCACTACTATACAGTAGCTTACTAAGCGACCCTCCTAGGTGTATATAAACCCCTGTAGTGTAGCACTCAATCCCAAGGTCATATCCACAACCTTTGTGTGCCTCAAGCCCTCAAACACCCCTAACAGGTAAACTGATAGTACAGTCCACTGCATGGACAATAAGTGCGCAACAATGTGTGTGAGATGGACTTCTGGAAGTCAGGCCTTCCCAGCTGGTTTTTGTTAAACAAGGAGTAGGAAAGGAGTGGCTTCAGTAGTAGAAGGCAACTACTAGAAAGTAAACAGAAGACAGACCTAACAGACTCAGAGGTATAGGAGAGGGAAGACTCCTGAGGCGCACCGGAGAGCGTTAGAAGTCAATGCATTCTGAGGGGCAGACAGCCCAGTATATATACATGAGCAGATACCAACATGTGACTACTTACAAAGCATGACATATCTGTATGACATGAAAAAAGCGAAGTCATATCATAGGAATCAGACCACATAGTATCATAGCTACCGTGAGAAAAGGATAAGGCTATGGGGAATCCCCGTCTCCATGGTACATAGGAATTCTAGAAGTATATCTTCTAGAATGATGTGTTACTTCTGGATACGTATCTGATGGCAACACTATTCCAGAACGATTCCATAGTAACTAGATTCTATAGCAATGTAGAACATTCTAACTGCTAACCATTCCAGGACAGATGAACTGATCTAAGGTAAGCTGGTTCAGCTAACAGCTGAACTGGTAGCAGTTCAACAGTTTTGTGGTGAACCACTGCAACCACCTCCATGTCCACATCCCTTCCTCAGCAATTCCAATCATGCAGTGGTTGACACCCAGGCAGTTTGACATTTTATGTAGTCTGTGATTGCAAGGTGAGATGGGGTGGGGCAATGAACAGTACTATTAACCTCCCTCTATGGTTACTCTTGACTAAGTCACTGCCATCTCTTTTCAAGCACACACACTCTATTCATTGGTATATCTTTTGTCTGGATGATTTTAGTGCTCGTGCATGTGTATATAAAATGGGCCTGCTCCATCAGGAATGCATCTCCCCTTCCCCTCAAACATCCACCTGCTCTCCAGACTCTAGCACAAGCTACTGCTCCTCAGGCTCACATTGAATCACACCTTGTTTCACCTTTGGAGCCCCTTGTACATCATCCTAGCCTACACCATTCAGCCACACTCCACGAAAGCCATATTCTCTATTGACTACCATTTTCACACCCTTACAGGCAGCGGGTCATAGCAGACGGCGTCGACAGCAGCGTCAAAGGGCACCTAGGCCCTTGACGCGTGACGTCACGCATCAATATCGGTCACGAGACCGTATATTACTTGCCATTTGCATCAATTCTTATCCGCCCATCCTTGGCCCGGTGCTCAGCGCTCAGAAGTCGATGGTCTAATACCCCTTGCTCCCCCTGCCCCTGTTAGGCGGCTTTTTTCTCTAGGGTTGGTTCGGGCTAGTTTCCGGGATCTACGAGCGTGATGTCGGTCCCTCGCCCATCGCCAGACTCTCCTCTCCCTCAAACAGCACTGGGAGCGAAGTTTACAGCCGGAAATGACGCAGGATCACCGCTTGTTCACGAAGGGTTGCGAACGGGCGCGTCACCGGTCGCACGAGCCGGGTGAGTACTTCATCTCGTACATAATCCTCATCTTTGGCGTGATCAGCTGCTGAACTCTTCGCGATGAAGCCTATTACAGCCGAGAAGTTTTGTGTCGTCAAGTTCAAAGTCTTCCCGGCCGCGCAATGCGAACCTTCACAGTCAGGACACGATTCGCGACAGCACCATGCACATATCCAGTATACCCCTCCGCACTCCAACTGTCACTCCCCATTCGGAGGACTCGGACGTGTTCATATTCCCGGACGTCGATACCACTCGAGAGGCAAGCACTGCGGGGATTGCGCCACAGGCCGGTTCGGTCGTCTCTCTTGTTACTTCCGACCACTCGACCGATAGCTTGACAGAACTCGCGGCCTCGACGACGACGATTGGTTCTGCACCCTCTAAGCCAGGTTCTGGCACCGCTACTCCCCGTGGACGTCAGGGTCCATCAGGCCTCTCGCTGCTCTTGGCTCGGCAGATTCAAGAGGAGTCACCGGGCAGCTCGTCCACGCCTACGCCTACGCTGGAGAATCCGCACGGACGTCTGCCTACGAACCCTGCTAGCACCGTGCCTCTTGACCATCCTGCGACGAGACCGGCTTTGTCCCCCGTGCTCTCATACGCAGACGCTTTACAAGACGACAGGGTTAGCATGCACTCGGAGGCAACCCCCTTGTTGGTAGACCTGGAGGCCGCGCACCAAGGCAACGGTCGGTCGTACTTTCCCAAAGCAGAGGGCAAGGAACGTGCGAGCCGCTTACTGTCGATGCTACGTCGACCACCCGCACCGCACATCAGCTTACACGCGGTGCGGGACACAACGGTAACAGCGGTACAGTCGCTGCCGGCGGTCCTCCTAGGCACGTTGCTCAACATCCTCGACGGCGTCTCCTGTGCGTACGTACGACGCGATCACGTTGGTCCCCGCTGAGCTTCTTTACGTCCAGATGGCATGATCATATTCCCCGCGGCGGGTGTCTTCGCGGGGCTCGGAGGCACGGGGGTGTCCATGTTCTTCGTCTCGTGCGTACCCGCATGTCCCGTCGTGCGCATTGGCATTGGTGGAGGTGTTGACGGTGGCATTGACCAGGGCAATCATCTCGCAGCTGATCTACTCCGCTGGAGGAAGCGGCTTCGCGGGTGCAAATGGTAGCATGATGATTGAGGTCGTGGTGAGTATCCATTTTGGAGTTTCTACGTGTCTCGGCAAGCGTTCTAAGACTTCTTGGACTCTCCGCAGCCGTTCTTTCACATTCTAGCGAACAGCATCGCGGAAGATATTGGCGAAGACGATCCTCGCGCCATCCTGGCAACCACCATTCTAGCTTTTGCCTTCTCTTCCGCGCTAACAGGTCAGTTGCGCGGTCTGGTGGACAGCATTGAATGGTGGCTCATTCGGAATGACTTTGTGCAGGGCTGACCTTCTTTATCCTTGGCGCGCTCAGACTTGGTTCGCTGATCGGGTTTTTTCCGCGGCACATCCTGGTCGGGTAAGCCATGCCCCTTGAACGCATCTCGGCGTTCGCCCCCACAATACAATGTAGGTTGCTCACGTCAAACCGCGCAGGTGCATTGGTGGCGTCGGTGTCTTCCTGGTGATCACAGGGTGGGTCACGTGCATTCAGAAAATGCCCTGCGTTGAACGCTAAGCGCACAGATTCACCGTGAGCATTGGCATGGCGGAGGATGACTTCGACTTCTCGTTGGTAACGCTGAAGTATGTCTTCCTCACAGCGCAGAACGTCCTACTGTGGGCACCTGCGCTGGCGTTGGCAGTCATCCTCCGGGTTATCACGCACAAATGGGAGTATCAGCTCATTTTCCCGATGTGTGAGTTCAGCGTTTCCACCTGACTTGGAAGTGATGTTGGACCTGACGAAATAAAATTTACAGACTTCCTTGCTGTTCCAGTGATCTTTTACATCGTGGTCATCTCTGCGCATATCGATCTGAGCATCCTGCGTGACAAAGGATGGCTGTTCGACATGGGTACGTCTCATGAGCCCTGGTATCACTTTTACACACTATACGGTGAGTTGCTCTTACGAGCCACGGAAGTCAAGTATAGGTCTCATCGATCATTCGCAGATTTCAGGGCCGTTCGATGGGATGTGTTCTGGGGTACTTTACCAACGCAGCTCGCCCTGTGAGTCCATCGCTGGGGTAGTCCGAGTTGTCATTGACTACTACCCTCGCATATAGGTTGTTCTTCAATATTCTGCACCCGCCTCTTAATGTACCCGCGCTAGGTTCGTGGTGTTTTCTGTAGCTGTATCCATAAGGAACTGATCATTGCTTGGTCAGCGGTATCGCTTGATCATGACGTGGACACGAACAAAGAGCTGGTTGCTCACGGTTACTCCAACCTCCTGGCTGGCGTTCTGGGTACTGTGTATGCGTCGTTTTTGTTCTCTGTTGAGTTGTACCCAAGCTCATGCATCATCCTTGCAGTCCTAACTACCTCGTCTACGTAAACACCTTATTGTGAGTCAAGCGTATTTCTCTGTCCTGCATAGCACCCACGCTGAGCATTGTTGATAGGTTCTATCGAGTGGGCGGTACGACGCGAGTTTCGGGCTTCATGCTTGCTGCTGCCACGGTGGTGCTACTTGTGATCGGAACTGGTCCAATCGCTTATATCCGTCAGTACCCAATTATCTTTCCGGGATCGTGAGTAGCTGATGCATATACGTTCTACAGCGGTCATGGTAGTTGGTGCCTTGATCTTCGTCTTAGGCATTGACCTAGTCAAGGAAGCGCTCTGGGACACGAGACATCGAGTGAGCTGGTGAGTGCACCCTGAGCACATGAAGCGTAATAGGACGCTAACCGTCCTGCAGGATGGAGTATATCACCATCGCTAGTATTATGATTTGCATGACCGTCTGGGACTTCGTCATTGGTGTGATATTCGGCATCGTTGTGAGCTGTACGCGCCTCGTTATACTTGACTGCGAGCATATTGGGCTGACGTACTTGAATCTAGGCGTGTTCTTTGTTGTGCAAAGTTCACAGAGGAAAAGCATCCGGACACTGCATACAGGTGAAACAGTTATGTCGACGGTGCGCAGACCCGGCGCGCACCGAGCGTACCTTCGGGAGGTTTCGAAGCAGACGACTATCGTCAGGTTACAAGGTAATGAAGCACCTCGTTCTCGCCGCTGTACGTATCTGATGTCGTATACGATCGTAGGCTTCCTCTTCTTCGGGACCATCACGCACGTTGAGGAGACCATCCGGACCCTCGTCGAGGGCCCATCGTGGCACCGTAATCCAATAAGGTTCCTAATCCTGGATCTTACGTTGGTTGCGGGGGTCGACATGTCCGCAGCAGAGGCGTTTGTGCGCATCCAGCGTTTGCTCGCATCAAAACGTGTGATGCTTGTGTTCTGCGGGTTCTCTTTGGAATCGAACGTCGGTCGATCGCTGCGAAATGTCGACTTGCTGGAGATGGAAGGTGTGGAGCTGTTTGCGACGTTCAATGACGCGCTTGAGTGTAAGTCTTGGCCATCGCAGGCTCGGCGGCCGGAGATTGCTAACGACCGGGTCCCTCAGGGACGGAAAATGTCTACTTGAGAACGTGGTTCAGTAGTCAGAAGACGGAGACTCGGGCTGTCGGTTAGTCTCCGTTTTCTCTCTGTCCCTCCGTTGTTATGACATTACTTCCCCCTAGTACTGCCTGGTCGGCAGGTCTCGAGTCTTGCCTTCGAGGAGGCGGTGGCCGCGACGCCGAGAAACATGGAGCTCATCGAAGCTGGGTGGCGTACGATTGCTCGGGGTACGTCCTATCGGCTACAGATGCTGAGATGCTGTGACTCATTCCGTTTCCCTCGCAGACCATTCGCCACCGGATGCCGATGTAGCGGACGCGCCTGAGCCCTACAACACGCTCGTGAAGGTGTTCTCCGCGTACGGGCGCGTCGACCGGGACGAGTTCGCGCCGCTGACTGGCTACCTCGAGCGGGTCTGTCCCGCAGAAGGCACGGTCCTGTGGCAGCAGGGCGACGACCCGGACGGCTTCTACATAGTGGAAGCCGGTGTGCTCCGAGCGACGTATCAGTTCGGGGAGCATACGCGTCCGACGCAGGAGTCGATGGTGCCAGGTACACTTGCTGGCGAGCTCTCTGCGCTGTCTGGCTTGCCTCGCAATGCGACATGTATCGTGGAACGGCAGGCCATCGTATGGAAGCTTAGCATTGCGAACTTGCGTCGGTTAGAGGAGGAAGAGCCCAAGCTGGCGAGGGAGTTCACGAGATTGGTGCTGAAGGGTAAGCAGAGCCAATCCGTCGAACATGCGGAGGTAAACTGATCATATCCCATCAAGCTGCAAAACTCGATTACGACACCCTCATTGCCGCGCTCGCCACACGGCAGTGAGCTTCAAAACTATGTGCATCGACTAGGCCCATAGATCAGGCTATTGGGCGAGACGAATATGCACTGTCTACATAGGGCCTCGCCCTCGGTGACAATAAAGGGAACAAACAAACAAACTATGTGCATGGGATGTAACGACTTCACGCTTCATGTATCGATAGGAGATACCTGTAGAGTTGGATGCATGCTTCTACGACTCGGACATTACTATCCCTCTCACGATATATAGACAAGATTTTCTGGTATTTATGTGACATAGATCATTTCATGCTTGCTCTTTGGGTGCTCGACCGTCATCGTACGACGGAACGCGACATGTCCTGTGACGAGAGGCGGCGTCGGACATGCGACCGCCTCGGGCACGAACATAGCGCTCGCAGCTTGAACGTCTCCCACACCGTCCGCAATGGCCTTCGATCTCGGTACACCAGTGAATACAGCCCTGCTGCTGTACATTCTCTACGCTGTGCAGCGCATTCTGTTCCCATCCAATTCCCAGCCGAAGACCGTCCCGCACGAGTTCAAGGGCGGCTACTCGTGGATGCCCAAGGCGCACCCGCCGACGCTCCTGTTCCAAACGTACACACCGAAGACGCTGGAGCCGTTCAACGGCGAGGACGGGAAGCGCATCTTGCTCGCGATCAGCGGCGTGGTGTACGATGTGACGGCCGGGCGCAACTTCTACGGGCCTCGTGCGTTGTCCTCAAGCTGGGCAGACGTCAGTACGCTCATCCTGTTGCAGAGGGGATGTATGCCAACTTTGCTGGTCGGGATGCCTCTCGCGGGATGGCGAAGCAGTCCTTCGACTTGGGTACGTGTGTGATGGGCCGCGTCTTCCTGAGTTCTATTCGCTGACCAGAGGCCTTGCAGACATGCTGACCCCGGTCGATCAGCCGCTCGACAAGCTGGACGACCTCACACCCGAGGAGATGTACGTCGTCTTATCTGTCGCTCACCCATGTCTGTTGACACGTCGTGTTTGCCAGCGACAACATGCGAGGTGCGTTCACTGAGTCTTTCGCAAGCGCAGCGACTCTGACGAATGCCGCACAGGCTGGATGGACCACTTCTCCAACAAGTACATCGTCTGTGGCAGACTCGCCGAGAACGATGCGGTCTAGCCTTCGCATCGAGCCTGTATGTAACGCTGATTCGTGCTAAGCTCCCGTGTAAGAATTATTCGTGGCGGAGCCCGAACGTTGTGTGCGTCAGACGAAGCGCGCTGTTATCTCCCCGGCCAACAAGTCAACTGACAACTTTCTGGGTTTTCCTGTGGTGTCTCTCTGATGGATACGGCAGTCCACTGATGTACAGGACGCGGCAGAGCACGAGAAAGATATGATGCGATGGAGCCCAATATCCGGATTCTTAGACAGCCGGAACTAACTCTGGTTCAGAATTTCCCGCCCCAAGGTACGGTACCGGCCTTGCTTGTTCCTCCAGGTATGTCCACAAGTCTCTCCCCCAAATCGTCATCGTATGCCTCAGCTCTGCATTTTGCGATCTTGCCCACTGGAACGACGTGCTACCGCATATGTATAACGAGATCAAGCGGTGCGCTCTCTGCAAGTGTGAGGCCGGCATGGCGTACCTCTCCGTTGTACTGCAGGCCCTCGGGCCTCGTACCCGCCCAAAGCTGTGTCAGCGCACCGAATAGCGTTGGTCGCTGGTAGGTCTTGTGCTGTGGTCTCGCGTCAGCAGCATGGCATGTGTGTCATGGTGTCCTGAACAATAGGCACTCACCACGGCGTCTGAGAGGTTCTTCCGGAAGTTACCTCTCCCTGCGTCCAAATGGCGGTGCAAGTCCGGCTCGACAGTTCCTGGCACGGCCGACACAGGTGAGTTCGTCGAACCACACGCATCGGCAACGACAGACAGACACTTGCCAGGGTCTACGGCCAAGGACACGATGCCCTGCTCGCCGCGCCATGCCGCCTTGCTGTCTGCCTCGCAACGAGCACGTTCGCCTAAAACGGAATGGCCAGCGGACGTCATTTTCACATCGCACCGCGCCGCATCATGGCGGACCGTGACCAATACCAGCTTGCTCTGGAAGTAGAGACGGTGCGGCTGGCGCTTGCGCCCCGCGCGGCCGACGTCTCTCAGCGCGTCGAAGTCGATCTTGCCGAGCATCGCCATCGACGAGGACGTAGCGACGACGCGTGCGCGGCGATCCGGAGAACGACCGTGCGGCGGCGATGAGAGCAGGCGTGGGCAGCTCCGTGAAGAGGAAATGTGGCCTGGTCGTGCGGCATGCGATCAGCAGGACCGACGGCGATTTGGGTAAAGTAGCGTACCGAGAGTCCGAGTACGTTTGTGCCGAACTGCAAGTCGAAGCCATCCTCAGAGCACGTTGAGCTTCGCTTCCTGACTGATGGCAGAGCGCACCGTCAGTGGTGCTCAGCGTCGCGTGTGGACGCGCATACCACAAGACCTCTCCGCCGCGGCCTTCTTCGCTGCAGCCATGCTGCCCAAGTCGAGCTGCAGAAAGATGGCTCCCTTGCCTGTCTCGTCCTTCAGCTGCTTGATGGCCGCCTCCGCCTTCTCCCTGCTGCGGGAAGCCATGCACACCTCCGCGCTGTGCTGGAGCAGGGCCTGGAGAGCAACGCAACGTAACGACAGCCAGTCCAAGACGGGCGCGCGACTCTCGTGTGTCGAGGAGGCACGCACGCGCCTTGGCCGTCTCCCTTCCGATTCCGACGTTGCCATCCTCCCGCCCCCCCTAGAACACGGGCTCTCTTCAGCTGGATGTCCGCGCTTCCCCTAGTTTTCGCGAACGCGCTCACGGTACGTACCCGGTGGCGATGACGACTTGTCGAGAGAGGTCGGGGATATGTCATCCGGCTTGAAGTCGGCGTCGCCCTTGGGGAAGAATATGCGCCTCAGAGTGACGGATACGTTGGAGGTCTCTCTCTCGGGCGGCACCCATCGTCGAGTGTCAAGGGTATGACGGCTGCAGATGAGGTCGCGTCAGTGGGTGTTGAGGGCGGGCCATGCCAGGAAGAGCCATTCATATATGTGCCACGGCGCAGGGCCAGCAACTGCATGCCGAGAGCTACGCGTACGTTGCATTCACGCTCGTGCCTTGGCAGTGGAACTCCTGTCACCCGCCGCGAGCTGGACCGTGTCTACGCGTATGCGCTAGGAGCTCGTCCGACTCACCGCATGCATCCACTGCACCGGTCTGTCAATACGGCCATTCTGTATGTATGAGAGGAAGGGACCGCAATGGCAGCGCGGCACCAACGCGTCAGCCCGGCGTGCTACTCAGTCACACGTACGTTGCACTCTGGATGTGTTAACACCGGGGCGCGGATGCACTGCAGGGATGGACGAATGAATAATGGCGTGGTGATTGATGTTGCAAACCATGTACTTAACTGTCGAATACTCGAGAGACGCCCATGCGTTGCCCACGCCACATCGCCCATCCGCCGACCATGCTCACAGTGAGCGAGTGGTCACTGCACATTGTGTGGTACCGGCCCTTCCCTCTCTGTCCTCTGCCCGGTCCTCTGCGATGTGGCTCCAGTGAGGCTCTTGACGTCACTGCTGGGTGATGTATCACTGTCAACAATTCACGCTGCCCACCCCGTCGCACGACCCTCTTCTGCGTCCTCGCTGTGCTGTCTACATGCGTTCGCCCTGCACGCGTACGGCATCGCGGTGCAAGGCTCCCGACACGCGTCGCGTGCAACGGGTACCCGGACTGGGCGACACCGTCGACCGTCGCATTCGCGGGCAGCCTAGTGACATTCGACCAGGTGATGGCCCCTGTTGAGCCCGAGGGGCGGCGAGGGGGCCTTCCGCGCCGGCCCACTTCCATCGCAGGCCATGGCGCGGATCCGCCACCTGTCAGCTCTGACGGGTCCCGCGACTGGCCCGACTTGGCGGCGGCATCCCCGATCGGGCACCGCCGCCCCTCCCGCCCATGTTCGACTGGGTCGCGCTCTTCGCCCTCTCCAGCGTCCCCCATCCCCGCCTCGCCGACCAGCGACGCCCATGCCGCTCGCCCGCACCCACTTCCGCAGCAAGTCCCGCTCGCCCGCGCCCCCCGCCGCCGCCCACTTCCCCGCCGCGTCCCGCACGCCCGTCTTCCTCCCGCCCTCCCACTATGCCGCCGCCGCCGCCGCCGCCGCCCTCGACTACGACGCCGTCGCCCGCGCCCGCGCCGACGCCCCC
>KV429082.1:88581-145851 GCA_001632345.1 Daedalea quercina L-15889
CCCGCGACGCCGACTTCCCGCCGCATCCCGTGCAGACGACCGCCCCCGCCCCGCGCGCGAGCCCCGCGCCCCACCCCTCGGGGCTCAACCGCGTGAGCCGCTTCATCGCGCGCAGCCCCAGCCTCGGGCGCGCGTCCGCCGCGCGCCGCGCCGAGGAGAAGGTGCGCGAGCGCGACAAGGAGCGCGCCGACGCCGTCCAGCGCCAGAGCTGCATGGTCGACATCCCCTTCGTCGAGCTCCAGCTCATCCCCACCCTCCGCGACACCATCGACAGGATGACCCACCCGCCCACGCCCGCCGCCGCGGCACACCCCGAGCAGCGCGACGGCGCCATCATCACGTATCACGACGCGGACGCAGAGGGGGAGGCGGACGGGGACGCAGACCACTCCTCGGAGAGCTCGCACGCGTCGTCGGCCTCCTCCGCGAGCGCCTCCACCCGCCCGTCCACGACGCGCACAGACTCGCTCGACGACTACGCCCTCCTCCTCCGCGCGCCCCGCCCCACCATGCCCGCCCTCCGCGCGCCCTCCCCCGCACCACCCGCGTCCCTCCGCAAGTCTCGCCTCCTCGCGCCCCAAGCCCGCGCCCCAGCGCCACCGCCCGCGCCCGCGCCCCCAAAACCCGTGGTGAGTGCGCAGTTCCCTCCGCATATACATACCCCGTGGATCGCTGAGTGTATGCGCGCCGCAGACGGGCCCCGCCCCGAGCAAGATCCCATTCGCCCGCGCGCACGCGCGCTTCACAGCCAGGACACCACCCGCGAGCCACCTCCCCCTCCCCAAAGCGCGCACGCCGCGCACGGACTTGCCGCCGAGCACGCCCCAGCCGCCGCCCCCCGCCCCCCGCGCGCGCTTCCCCGCCTTCAAGACCCCCCAGCCCGCGCACCGCCCGTTCGCACCCCGCGCGGAGCACGTGCGCTCGGGCCTCCCCAGGCCCGCGCAGATGCCGACGTGGACGCGGACGCGGACGAGGACGAGGAGTGACCATGGGAGTGACCATGGAAGTGAGAGTGGGAGTGGGAATGGGAGCGAGCGGGACCGGGACCTGGACCTGGACCTGGAGAGGCGCGTCGACCCGGGACTCGGCAGGCTCGTCGTGACCAACGCGCACATCGTCCCGAGCTCGTCCGAGGAGAGCCCGCCGTCGCCGCCGCCGCCGCATCTGCAGCGGAGGACGGGGGACGGGGGGCCCCGGTGGGGGGGCGCGCGCGCGGTCGGCCTTGGGTTCCGCATGAGCCCGAACCCCGGGGCGCGCGCGCGGGTAGATGGAGATGTGGGTGGGGATGGGGATGTGGGCGGCGGGTGGCACTCTGAGGGGGCGCGAGGCGACGAGGAGGGGAGTGTGTACGAGGACGACGTGGCCGAGAACGAAGCCGAAGCCGAGGACGAGGACGAGAACGAACATGAAGGAGACGACGCCGGCTCCCTCCGCCAGCGCCGCCTGAGCGGGCTCGTCGACGGCCTGCACGCGGCCGCGGCGTGCGACCCCGCGCGCTCGCCCCGCCGGAGCTTCCTCAGCCAGAGCGAGAGCGACGTGTGGTACGAGCAGGGCCTCGCGATTGGCACCGCGAGCGACTTCCCGCCGGGCAGCAGCTTCAGCGTTAGCCTCTGCCGCGGCGCGGGCGTGGGCGCGGGCGCGGGCGACGGGGAGTCGGTGGCGGGCCGGTGGGGGGAGGGACGCGAGGGGGAGAGCGCGGATGAGGACGAGGAGCGGTCGAACTATTCGGAAGAGGAAGAGGACAGCTTCTCGATCGTGCTCGACGAAGACGGCGAGGAGCGCGAGGTCGAAGAGGCGCAGCCCCGGGGAGGGCCCTGGTGGATGCGCGGGCGGCGGTCGCCGAAGAGCCCGGAGGCGGCTGGCGACCTCCCCGTGAGCGCGCCCGCGCCCGCGCCTCCGCGGGCCGACGCGAGCGTCCGTCGGCGGTCCGGCGCGGGCGGTGTCAGCGCCACGCCGCGTCTGGAGGGTCTGCCGGACGAATGGACGGACGGAGGTACGTCCGTTTTGCACTTCTTCTGGGTCGCGCGCGGTCGTTTGATTCGTGGTGGCTGCAGATGTGCGCGTAGAAGCACCTGGGAGCGGTGCGACGAGCCGTCTTGGCGCGGGTCGGAGCCAGACCGGGTCGTCGTCGACGGATGCGGATTACGCCCGCCGCCGCCGGGGCCCAGGACCACCGCCACCACCACCACCACCACCACCACCTGTTGCTGCCGACGAGCCCGCGAACCCATCTGCGAGTGCGAGCGCGCGACGCCGCACGCTCGTGCAGCCTGCGCGCGTGCGTACGCCTCAATTGCCATTCTCGCAGAACGAGCCCGTCAGCGCGCAGAGGAGTCCCCCCGGGCCGCCGTCGCGGCGGGAGGACACCGACGCGGAGCGCAGACGGCGGACGACCATGTCGTTCGCTGAGCGCTTCGCCCGCCCGGGCTCCCGCCGGTCCTCCACGGCGGGAGACGACGACGCGGACAGGACGCCGCGCGTGTCCGCCCAGGGCACCGCGTTCTTCGCGCCGACAGTGACGGCGGCGGATCACGACGAAGACCATGACGCCGACGCCCCGGACGACTGCGCGGAACGCGAGCGCCGGGCGTTCGGCATCCCGCGCTCTCTCTCCTTCGGGGCCGGCCACGCGCACGCGCACGCGCACACCACGAGCGACGCCTCCTCCGCCTCCTCCTCCGAGGCGCCCTCCGCCGAGGAGGAGGGCGCGCGGGGCGTGCTCCTGCGCAGCGAGAGCGACGAGTCCCTGCGGGACGGCCCGCCGCCGGCCATGACGCGCGACTCGTCCGGCGTGTCGTACCTGGCTGACGTCTGGCGGGAGTCGCGCGCCGGGAGGGACGGGCTGAGCAGGGCCGCGTGCGAACTCTTTGCGGGGCTGGTCGTCCGGGCTCGGGATAGCGATGCGGGGGGTGCGGTGGATCGTGAGCCTGAGTGTGGTGGTGGTGGTGGTGGTGGTGGTGATGATGATCGTCGGGAGGAGGAGAGCCTGGAGAGACCGCCGTCTCGACAGGAGGGGACGCGCTCGAGGTCTAGGCAGCGCGGGGGGCGACCGAGGTCGAGAGAGGCGCGACGGTCCTCGGAGTCGCCTGATGAGGAGGGAAGGGAAGGTTCACTGCGGAGGCAGTCTCGAGTATCGCCCAGTCGACAGCAGGATCACCTGCGCGAACATCCAGCCGGATCTGTTCACGAACCGATGCGTCGCAGAACTCCTCCGAGTCCGCCGCCGCCGCCACCGCCAGCGGAGGCAGGTTGGCGGTCCACTCTCCATGCCAACGCGTACAACTCCCTTCTGACGAGGCACGGGCCCATGGAGATGCAGCGCCAGGAGGTCATCCACGAGTTGCTCCAGACGGAGCGCGAGTTCGTCCAGCAGCTGCGCGATCTGACTTCGGCCTTTATCGTGCCCCTCAGGGTCCACGCGAGCAAGACGTGGCTGCCCGGGGTGCCCACGCAGGTCGCGAGGCTGTTCGACTGGCTGGAAGACATCCTCAACCTGCACCTATCCTTCTTGCGGACCTTAAAGAACGCCGCGCGCGCTTGGCAGTCTGGCGCGATCGTCGCGGAGGTGGCGCGTGACCTGCTTCGTTTGGTGCCGAGGCTCGAGGTGCACCAGCCGTATCTCGTGAGGGTAGACGAAGTCAGGGAGCTCGTCGTCCTGTGGGCACGAGACCGCGACTCGCAGTTCGGCGAGTACATTCGCATGAGGGAGGAGGACGGACTGTGCGATAACTGGACTCTTGAGCGGTGCCTCCAACTGCCTGTGCAGCGGTTGACCGCCTACCTGGCTATCTTCACGGTGAGGCGACCGCTCATGCTTGTGTGTTCTCGCTGACCCTTTTTCCTTCGTAGAGGTTTCTCGAGACGACACGAAGGCAGCACCCCGACTACCTGGCCACTCTGTCATTGCTGGGATCGGCGCATATGATCATTCGCGTAATGGAAGAAGTACGCATCCGCGAAGAGGAGTACGATTTCGTGAAGGACGTTGCGACGCGAATCTTGGGTCCGGACGTGGCTGCACAGCTGGCTACGCGGGAGCGGAGGCTCCTTCACCAAGGCACCTTACATTATCAGTCGCCGTCGAAACCGAGCGCCGCAGCTGATCCAGCATATGTCACGCCGACGGTCCAGATCAACGGTGCGCCGGTGCACGATTCATCAGACGAGAAGCAAGACAGGGCAGAACGAGGGAGACGATTGGCTTCCGCCATCCATGACTGGCACGTTAGGCGCGCTCGACCGGGATCTATCAGCTCCTCGGCATCGTCTTCCTTCTCTCTCTGGTCTCATGATAGCTTGACGTCGAACGCGACACCCAACACGCCGCTGTCAGATACCCACACACCCTTGCCGGACACCCTTGCCACTGCGCCCTTGCAAGTCTTTGTCTTCACTGACGTGATACTTCTGGTCGTGCCGACCCAGGGCAATCGGACCGGTTGTACAGAGTGGCGAATGCTGGATGGCGTAGGCCTGTCGCGCGTACTGGATGTTAGGATCGACCAAGACGACCGAGGTGAGTACCACCATTACCCGTCGGCGCTATCTGTGCGGCTGACGTCCAAACAGCGTGGAGGCGGACCTTGATCCTTGACCTCGTACCTCTTGATATGCAAGAGTTGTCGTCGTCCCTCCATTCGCGCGCGGGCACCGTCGTCGAGTTGTCTCTGCAGTTCCCTCAGCAAGATGGCGAGTCTGAACAAGACTGGTTGGCCGCTCTGCAACGAAGTCGAACCTGCACTCTACATTCGCTCTCCTTCCCCCCTCCGTCTCCGGAGGATGTCTTGCAAGGGCCTGTTGGTGACTACGAACAGGACACATACCACTGCGTCAAATCTATCCTCGCCTCTGGCTTACCCATGCCGAGGAGCCCGTCGATGCAACTGGAAGGGAGGGACATTGAAGTCAAGCCGAGTACGGACACGACGGAGCAGGAGCGAGAGGAGCGAGGCTGGTGGTCGTTACGCTTCCACCAGGTGATGCGAGAGTTCCAGCGACAACAACAGAACGGCAGCGTTTCCTCCGCTGTCTAACTGGCGCCGCTCGAACAGGGACACTCCTACAGTATGCTCGTTTGATCTTACCAAGTACGACTCCTTCCGCAAACTGACTATGTAGCGCTATTAACTGTACGAACACGCGTATCGCTAGCTCGCTTATGATCCTTAGATATCTCATTGTCACCGATAGCATGCCGATTTGAACCACAAGCAACTCTACTGTAGGTATCTATACGATGGGTGGAATCGCATAGACATACGTCTAGGCAACATCCTCTTGATTAATATACATGAGATCACATTGCCGTCAGCACCCTTTCGCCGTTCCTGCTGCACGCTTAGAATGTGGACGGCTTGTTGGCTTCCCTGCGCAGCATGCGCAAGTACTGGTCTCCCTGGGCCACGAAGAGGCCAGCCGCCGAACCACCGCAGTGGTGGTTCTAATCCAGGGAGAAGGAGGGCCGACTGTAGGCTACAACAAGCCGAAGCTCGTTTCCTCCCGGAGGAAAGTGCAGTTAGCACGAACTCCCGCAAGGGAGAACCGGGACTCGGTCACCGTCCTCGCGCCAAATACCGAGATGACGCTCAGGGCCCATACCCGCTCAAAACCTCCGTGCTGACGGGCGTCCGCAAGAGACACCCGACGGCGGGTTGTTCGCGACAAGCACGAGCTTGAGGTGTCGCCCAGTTAGGGCATGGTGCTCGGTGGTATCGCTTGAGGTTTCGCTCGGGTGGTCCTGCGGTGATAATTAGCGACGACAGACTCGGACGGGATCTCGATGAACACATACAATGCACCCTCGCCAGGGGCACCGCTCGTCTTCATATTCCGCAGCGATACCCCTCTTCCTGATGTGTATGTGCGCTAGCCGACCGCGGTAGCTCGACGATGCGAGCATGTACCGGGGGCGAGGACGTCCCCGTACATCGACAAATTGACCCGTGCGCACGTCGACGGGCGCGAAGCCTCGTCGCTAGCTGCACAGTCACAGTCGTCTCGACGGTGCCTCCGACGACCCACCGCTGAGGTGGGCTACCTCAGACCGCCGGAGGCCGGACCCGTTCACGCGACAACAAACACACCAGGGTTAACCGCGCCCGTTTGGGGCACCTGAGGATTTGGCGCGGTTCGATCGCGCTCTTGAGGTTCGGCTTAGGCGTTCCTGTGAGACGATGGTCAGCAACAGCCAATACATCATGCTCGTGCACAAGAGTACTTACATTGCACCATCGCCAGGAGCGCCACTCATTCTTCTTGAGTGACGCCCCTCCTCCCGGCACGGACCTGCGCTAGCCATTACCGGTAGCCTGACAATGCAAGCATGCACCGATGGCGGGGACATCCCCGTACATAATAATCGACGCCCTGACCCGCGCACGCGTCAGTGGGCACAACGGTGCACCACCGCTGGCCGTGCATCAATGGTTCAAGTCGTCGGTACGGTTCCTCCAGCAACCCGCCACGCGGTTGTGGCGGGCCACCTCGGGCTGGAGGATGTATCCTTTCGCGCAGAATCGACGTACCGAGGTTATATATTCCCAGTGGTACTTCTCCGAGGGTTTCTGATGTGTTCACCGTGGATCATTCGGATCCTCGGCGTCGAGACATCATGGCCTGCAGAAGACGGTCAGCCGACGCAAAAGACGAGGATAGCAAAGAACACTCACCTCGGCCATGTCATCCCACCCGTACGCCACACATCGAGCCGCCTCATGATCCCCGGACTAACTGACGGGTCGAGGACCAGTCAACAACGCGGCCGTCCCCGTAGAAAGTGCGTGCCTGGCATCATGGCGGAGGTGCCCAGCGCCACACTCAGGCCAGACCCTTTATGCACGCCTCACTACGGTCGCTTCCAGCTACCCGATAACACGGGCAGTGGGCCTACGCCTCTGCAACTGCAGAGGCTGCGGGCTGGACAATACCAGACTGGTTGTGACGTACGGGTATACCCTTCAAGCTGAGGGACTTTCGGTTCAATTGGTCGGTGGCATGATCTCACATGTTGAGTCGACAGGTATGTCGAGTTTCCATCTTGATGCACACCGTCTACAACCGTTCGTCAGCCATTATGGAAGCGCTAGATCACGGTTCGTACTTACATTGTTCTTTCACTCGGGACGGCCACGCACCTCACACATTCGCTCTACTGGATGAGGTCCAAGAGCAATGTCGTGGCACACATGTGGCGTAGGACGTTGATGGCCAAGGCGATGCATGGTAACAATAATCGTGAGTCTTCGAGCCGAGCACGTCGATGGTGAAACGTACCTAGGTTCAAGTTGGCACTGTGGCGCGACATCATCGATGTCGGTCGTCGACGCCGCGATGTCGGCGCGAGCATAGGGTGGCGCACATGGCAACTCACGCAGGGGGGAGATTAACCCACATGACGGTCGAAAGTCAAGAGGGACGGGGGGCGGAGGTGTGTCCAGCCCGATCTCTTATAGTACACCTCCGTGTGGGTCCATATTTGGTCGGGACAAACAGCCAGCCTATTGTCAGCCGTTGTGATTCGATCCCTTGTTCCCGATTTGGACATCGCATGGTCAACTCATCCTTATCTATAATCACCAGCCTAGAAGACGCGTGCATCATGCTGTGGGCGGTGCCTCCCATCATCACGGGCTGCTAGGCGTCGCGACGTCCTTGTATTCCGCTGGCCCAGAACCGCAGTATTAGAGGAGAAGCTGACCATCTTGGTATCCTTATCTGCGAGATACGGGCTTCGCTTCCTTCAGCTTCCAGCCTCTCATCATTCCATGGAACGTACCACTTGCCGCAAGCCCAGGACTCGACACCGCGTCGACCTACGTGTTCAATGAGTTCCTCCCCGTGGAGGATTGATGCGATATTCTGCCTCGACGGTTCTCCAAGACAAGTGCTGTGCTATGAGAGACTGCTGCGCCACCGGCACCTTGAAGCACGAACACCGGCTTGGACTCTCATTGAAAATGAAGCGAACGTGGGGTTGAAAGCCATCCACGACGGCGGCTTCCCGCGGTACGCAGCCTCGCAGTATGTTCTGCATGATTTTTGCGTAATTCCATTGCGTGCAGCGCCGCGAATGGCAGGAAGAGTGGGAGGAGAAGTGGTGGACGAACGCGAGTCGCGACCGTCGACGCCACAACCGCGGCCACACTGGCGTCCGCCACAAGCGCGTTCGTCACGGCTCACGCTATCACATACAGTCACGGTAACACAGCCGTCACACGATACGATTTGTTCCAATCAGCGACTTAAGCAGCGACCCTTACATCGGCACTCTTCACCCAACAGAGCTCGCGACGGCGGAAACTATGGTTTGAGCCTGAGAACGTGCCGCGGGCTCGAGCTACTTCATTTGCAGGGCAAGAAGATAACGCCAAAAGCTGGTACGCAGATAGCCCAGCCAGTTCAGTTGTAATGTTGTCTAAGAGTAAGTATGTACAACCATAGCCTATACGGATGCCGCCTTGTCTCTAATCCACTTTGTGACATCCTCCGCCCACTCCTCCCCAGCCCCAGTCCATAGTGCCCAGTGCGGACTCAAGTGGTTATGCTCCTTCATCACCACCACCGGTACGCTCCTCCCCAGCTTCGTCCCGAGACTCGTCGCGAAATCCTTGCTGTTCTCTATGAAGTCTTCGGGATCCTTCTCGCTGTAGAACACAGCCACCTCGGGGAAGTTCTCGAGCAGTTCCCCCGGCGCACGCTGCAGGAGCATCGCAGGCATGTTCGCTTCCACCGCGTCCCAGCTTCCATAGAGCTGTAGCAACGGGGCGTCCGGACCCATGCTCCCGTCGCGCTTGAAGGTATACACGCCTCCCTGCAGGATGACGCCCCGGATGTGCGAGCGCAGGTCAGGGGGCAGAAGGGTAGGATGGAGGAGGAGGGTGGAGGTATGGCACGCGCCGGCAGAGTGACTCATGAGGAAGACGTGGTCGAAGTCGGCTTGGACGTCAGTGCCTGACAGGATGTCGTGCGCTTTGGCGATGGTCCATCCGATAGCATCCCTCAGGTCCTCGACGGGTTCAGGGAACTTGGCACCCGGTACGAGGCGGTAGTCGGAGATGATGGTAAGGAATCTGTAGTGTTGGACGCTCATATGAGCGATCAGCGCAGTGCACTATGGAGCGAATGCTCACCCGCATTTAGCGAAGTAGGCACCTGTGTTGGTGTATACAAGGCCGTACGGGTGTGGGAGCCTGCGATCACCCTCGAAGAAACCACCGCCATAGAAGAAGTATAGCACCGGTATCTTGCCGGACGCGGGGAGGGCGTCCACCGGTGGGTAGTAGACGTCCAGCTGGTGGTAACGGGGCGCGAGAGAGTCGTTGAGAGCGAACGGCTTCTTAAGACAGCTATGGCACACGCACCATGTGCCTGTCGGTTACACCATACTTGAACGTTCGCGACTGGATATTCTCGATCTCCGCGCGATGTTTCTCTAGCTCCGGCTGGAATGCGTCCCGAACTGCCAGGGTGCAGATGCTACAGGTCAGTGTCGATCCATAGTGCGATGGTTCGCGGCGAGGTACGTACTGGGTTGCCAGACAAGCGGGATAGCTCTTTCGTCCAGGTTCGCGATGATGTCCATGCTGACCTCAAGCGACTGTGAGTATGGTGGCAGGGGGTCAAGCTGAATACTCTGCAAGAGAGAGCCGTTGGCTCTCGTGAGCTACTTATAATAAATCGTGCCGACAACGAAAGTTCGAAGCTCCGAGCGCGCTCATTTGCTACCGTACACGGAGCAAGCGTGGTGATCCTCCTGATCTGCGTCTTACGTTCGTGCGATTGCTGATGTCACGTAACACGTTGTATAAGTACTGGTTTAGCCTATCCAGATCTGAGGAGAGATCAGTCGAGGCGGGGCTGTGGTACAGCGGTAGCTTCAACTCCGGAAGTTGAAGCCAGAGCTCTCTCGCATGCCAACCAACGCTTCTCATACTGAGACATATATCCACCTCACGCCGCAAGATGGAGTGCGGGTTGATATGGCCTTGGCCTTTCATGATGACAAGTCTCACATCATGCATACCCAGAGTCTTCCTCTGTTCCTCATTGCTTACCATCCGCCTATGGGGCTGCCGTCTACACTTTGCATACGTATGGCCTCGCTGCTGATCGAGAGGCGTCGATGTTGGTGTTTTGCGAGACTAAAAGGAAATCGAATACTTGGGTAGCTTCATGCAGTCTCGCAGACTAACCAAAGGCATAATGAAGTCGGCCTTCGATAGCAAACAATACGTGATTTCTAAAAAGGATATATAGAAGACGCCGCACTGAATACCAAATGCTCACCGCCGTGGGTGAACGTCCACGAGAAGGAAGAAAGTGAGCCGTGCACTCAACTCTCAAAATCGTGCAGCAGAGTAGATACATTCTACTTATCCAAACGCATAGGATATAGCGATCTCAAAGCTGCAACTCTAGGGCACACGGCATTGAATTCACACATACGGATGCCTCTAGTGCTCTCAGTGGCCTCCTTCCCCGGTTGCGATGGCATCGTGTATGTCATCCGGTGCGACTCGGCTATTACTGGTGTTGAAAAAGCAGCGGCGTCGTAGTGTGCCATCTCAGCCCGGCATGGTATGATCTGGTACGATATGATGACATACGGAATATTGATCATTATAGAAGTATCTGTCTCCAACGGTCGGTGCCTCTATGCATAACACGGCTACCACGTCTGACCGACATTGTTTCATCACAGGGACTGAGATCATTCGCGTGGACAAAGCGTCGGTTGCCTGCTGCCGTGACGCCGCGTGCGCAAGGTGTTAACGGAGGTCAAGCGGTGTATTATCGCATGAAAGGTGAGCAAATGGGCTATACAGTCAACCATCCATACCAAAGCGCGCCGCAGGGGCATATGCATGAATCCACGCGAATGAACGAAACAATTATCCCTCCAAGGTATCCGAATCCGAGTCCACATCACGCCGACTTGACGAATCCAACCTTCATCGGCATCTCTGGGACTGGGTTCATACCCACAGTAGGGTACTGAATACCCGCAACATTCCAGAAGATGTCCTTGTCAGACGGCGCAAACGTGAAGTTCGAGAGGAGGACCGCGAGGACGATTTCTGCCAGACGTGTGTTCAATATCAGCCGATACAGCGCACGCAGAGCAGCACTTACTCATCTCGAGCTGCGAGAACTTGAACCCAATGCATGCCCGTCCGCCGCCCAAGAACGTCATCCTGTCACGAACGAATTTATTCAGCTGACGATCGTCCCATGCATGCCGACGCGGAACACTTACAGGTGTGAGTAAACGCCGGGAACGTGCGCTTCCTTGACAACTTCTGGCAGGGGGTTCAGCCAGCGCTCGGGCTTCCACTCAGCAGCATCTGGTCCCCAGAGCTCCGGGTTGCGATTCGAAGCTAGTATGCCGATGTGGACGACCGTACCCTCCGGCACAGGTATCTCGGTGATGAGCGTCCCATCGACACCACGAATCGGCGATGAAAGTGGCATCACGATGTCCTTCCGAGTCTTGCGGATCAAGTGTGGGACAGGCGCGTACCTAGTGAAAGGCGTCAGTATGTTCGAAGGGCGTCGTTCGTCGGTAGCCGAGATGGTACGTACAGGCGAAGAGTCTCACGGCAGACGGCGTCCATGTACGGCAGTTCGACAAGGATGTCATATGGGATCTCCGGACCGTGCTCGCGCACTGCCTCCAGGACCTCCGCGCGGAGCTTGTCCTGGGCTTCCGGGTGCTTGGAGAGAAGGTCGAGCGTACGTGCGAGCGCGTTCGAGGTCGTATCCATACCGGCAAAAATGAACGTACTAACACATAGTCAGCCGGCGGGCGCGCGGACAGGCGGCGAAGTGGGACGTACGACATCTGTCCGAGGAGCTCGTCTTCCGGCAGCTTATCCTCGTCACTGGCACTCATGTTTGCCTGCACTGTAGTACCCGTAAGTCATGACGAAGTAGTAGGAGGAGCGGCAGGGGCATACTAAGCTTGCTCATGATGTCCTTCCCCTCTCCGATCTGGTGCATGACCGCCGCGTCGCCCTCGCGCATCGCCCGCTTCTTCTCCTCGAAGATGCGGCGGGAATGGCTTTCGATCTCGTCAGAGATCTGCTTCGCGCGCCTGAGCCGCTCGTCCGGGATGAGCGCGGCCAGTTTGTGCTGAAACGCCGGAGAGCCAATTCTCATGGCAAGGGGGAGGAAGGGTCGGGCGAGTCGGAGCGGGAACAGGGTCGGGCTACACACAACACGGGAAGTTGATTAGACAGGAAACCCAGGATAGAGTGTACTACGGGACGTACACGACAGCCTTGACCGCGGTACCCAGGTTCTCACCGACGGTATCTTCGACAAGAGGGTCGAACGACCAGCCAAGACCAGCCTGACCGACGAGCTCAAGCGCAGTGCGTCCCATCCAGTCGAGTATATCGATCTCTTGTTGACCGTTCTTGACACGCGTGGCAATGGCCAACTGGAGCTTGGACGTGATGGTGTAGAAGATCGGAAGCATGTGCCGCATGTGTGCGATGGAGAAGACTGGGTTTAACAGACGGCGCTGCTTACGGTGACGTTCGCCGACGGTTGCCAGCAGACCATCGCCGAGCATGCAATGCATCGACCTATGACAGAGGCCTGACTGAGACAAAGCGCTGTGGCGTAGGCGAGCGCACTCACGCGAGGAACTCGGGTGCCTCCTCATAGACATATTGATCCTTCACGATGATGCTGGACAATGCGGCAGGGTCGAAAACGAAGAGCTGCCTAGTCTAGATATCGAATGAGGGAATGATTGCTAGATAGACGAAGCACTCCGTACCCCGAACATGCCATGCAGTTTGACGACTGGGCCGTACTTGAGGCCCACGCCGTAATTGAAATCCCAACCTGCGCGGTCGAAGAGCTGGCCAAGGTTCCCTGTCACATTTCCATGACTTGAGTGCTACAATGGTACCAGAATGACGCAGTAAGCGCACCCTTCATCCAGTGTCCTGACGGAGGGCCAGGAATGTTGTCCAAGGGGGAGCGACCCAGATAGTTCTTCAAGGCCTTGAGTAGCACATAGGCCGTTCCGAGCAGCGCGACAACACGCAGGACGCTCAAGAGGATGCCCATTTGGTTGAAACCGTGAAAGATGGAAAGAGAGACGACGGTGGATAGGGAGCGTATGAGCCGGGACGCGTCTTATATACTTAAGTAGAGAAGGGGATCAAGCGATTTCATCTTGCGCGGTCAGTTTAGTAGGAATCACGGTCTGCCTGGTTTCCAAAGTGCCGTTCGTCCGGGTCGGGCTAACCTTCACGCTGGCCAATGATAGAGTCGGAATCTGCGCGAGACCAGCGAGGTACCAGATCATCCGTCTTCGCTGGCAGAACAGTTGATTTCGAGGCGGCGCGTGCCTAGAACTTTGTACACCGTCCCACGCCATGTCGCTGCCCTCCACAGCCTGAGCTTACTAGCGCGTCTGTCTCTTCCATACAACCATGCTACTCCAACTTGTACATAGCGACGGCGCACTACGTTGCTGCGGTAATTGTCGCTGCAAAGATCTATCTTCGCGTCGAGCGTCCTCCAACGCGTTCCGAGTACACCGCTCGCAATCCGTGAGCTGACTGTAGGAGATGACTTGCAGACGAGAACGGAGCCGATGAGGTCGAACCAACACCCCAAACGGCAGCGAGCGGCATGCGACAATCACTGTTCCCGAGGATCTCGGCCAAGAGCGGAACCGGCATAGTCGCTTTCCCCAGGTTTTCCCGTCGCAACAAGCCCGTTATCACGCACGTCCATGAACGCCTGACCACATGCGCAGAAGTCTTACTGCTGGTGAAACTCAATTCTTTTGCATCGGCGTTGCGTACGGCAGAATACTTGGGTAAGTCGTACTCTGTTGCTCTTGGACACGCGTGCGTCTGTCTTTGGACGGACGTGGTGGGCGACTCAGACTTGCACGCAGCACCGAGGCACAGACCGCAGTGGTCCCAATCAGGAAGGCAAGACGCCAGTTTATTTGGACCATCGGAACTACGAGTATGACAGTCCAACTCTGAATCGCCGAGTGGTTCAGCCCGTGCACAGGAATCTGGAGTGCCGAGCCTCTACGTATAGTAACACAACTGCGACAGCTACAACATTGGACAATGACAACTTGGTGAGTAAAGTGTTACAGTCATCCTTTCAGAATATCGGACGGCCATGTACAGATGAGATCAGCCATGCTGCGCCTCTGTCTTCTCGGAGATCCACCTTGTTCCCGAGGTGACCCTCGCTACACGTTGAATATGGCCTGAGTCATCCGCCTGCAACGGTCAACGACACACGGCGGCTGGTCACAAGCCTGAAGACCAACCCCATTCCAGTCACAGCTTGCCGCCGCTGCACAATTAATTTTTTTGGATTCAGTCCAGATCGACATGTGTCTGCCCTACTTCTTAACCACTTGTCGGCCGGTAAGCACTTGCCGTAGTCTTAGTCAGACTGTCGGTACGTGCTACCATTGCTCCGTGCGTTCGTGCCCTTACCGCAGGTACGCGTCGGGTTGAGCTAGTCAACATATTCTACTACTATTATCAAGCCACGCAGAATCATCAGCGTAAGTAGAGAATGCCACTGAACATCACTTGAACACCGCTCTGAACGCCGTCTGCGACTCTGCCCAGTTGCTTGCAGTCATGACTTCGAAACGAGCGTTTATTTTGCGTTCCCCGAGATCTCGGACACGATATGCGGCGTCATCGAGCGGCGAGCGCCTCCGATCCCTACGAAAAGAACACGTACGTATGTATGGTCGTGCCCAATCCCCCTCGTCGTGTCTCTACCTGTCAACATTTCGGCCACGCATCAGGCAGCCTGTGTCTGGCCTGGATAGTCTTGAACAATGGTAGCACCTAACTCAGAAGAAGGCTGCTCACGTTACACTTATCCAGGCACCGTACGGTACGCAAGCGTACTCGTCCAACTGGTGTAAAACATTGCTGCAGTCTGATTGCTCGGCATAATGCGATGAGAAGCTTCAGTTGATGGTGCGCATGAGACACATTTTACTGTGAAGGGTGCTTACACGTATCGTTTACTCGAGGTTCCGCTCTTCACTTCACATCCCTATGCGGCCAATTCGGCACAATTCCGACCTTCAACTGCCTCAGCACAATAGAGAGCCCCAGTTCGGCTAGCCATGAACCCAATGTGACATGTGGTCGCAATCTAGCACATCTGGACGAAGAGTGTCGTGATAGAGCATTGCTTCCATGGTGAGTACGACGCACAAGTATATCCAAGTATGGGGTCTCACTAGCAGCAAAGGGAACTGGCGATGCTTCTGTCGCGGGCGAGTGAGCTAGTGACCTTGGACGGCGTTTGGCAACGTCACCTGTGGCGTCGGTGCTATCTGCCGGTCTAATTATGTCTGCGTCTTCTCGGCCAATGGGTGGGGAGGCTTGCTGGCAGGACCTTACTAACGAAGTTGATGCAACATAGGTCCGAGGCCTTGAATCCTGTAGTATGCACATTGAAACGTCTGCGCTGTCGGATCGCAATAGAGGTGCTTCAGCGCTCAATTAGCAAGTCTATGGAACGACATAGATGTCGGTAGGCGTGCCCAAACTCCTCTTTCTAGCTTCTACAACAGCTCTTATACTAATATATATGCCCCATAGCAACACGTCATCTCATATGTTACTTGCAACGCTCTTTTCCTCAGTAGTCCCTGTTCGACGTCTCTAGGCTGCCAATTGGCCTTTAATTCTATGTCTGTTGTCGTTCTTTGCAACTAGCGGTTCAGCCCGCATGCCCTCTTCGACGTGCTAGTAGTGTATTTGCATACTGATCCAGTGCCTTTGGCTGAACCGGACGGTTTACTTCTCGACCAAGCCCTTCAAGTATGACTCTGGTTGATGATTACAATGATTGAGTGTCTCGAACAAACTGGGTACCAATTCTGTCTCTGCATTGGGAATGGCTCAAAATCCCTTGCAGGTCGCATTATCTCAAGCAAATACTACTATATACACCAGAATTCTCCCAGTTGCGATACTAGCATGCATGATCAGCCTGCCTCTCCTTCAGCAAAATGCTCATGGCTCTCAGGTCGAAGTGATGCTTTTTGCCTCATGGAGCTGCCTTGGAGGAAGACATGCCTCATTACAGTGTATTCCGGGTTGCAGCCACGAAAGAAGTATGCGTCCCGGGCACGAGACTTGCTACTCACTGAACTTCTGATTAGCAGGATTTAGCGAACATGCTCCGGAGTTTGCTTATCAAAACGTCTGGACTTTCGCGCCTGACGAACGCAGCACGTCACGCCTCGGTCGCAATAGGCTTAGTACATAGCCCTTGAACGGGCACATCGATAGAATGATGTGCAATCTACAGTTCGCCGCTTTATCTTGGTACGACAGCGCATTCGAAACGGTCCAGGCGTCTCAAGATGGACCTCGTCGCGCAGCTGGAAGACACAGCGATCGAGTTGATCAATACTGCGAGTAAGTCGGAGACTGATTCGAACTGGGTGGTGTCAATGAGCCGACTCTTCGCTACATGTAGCAATGAACGCCTTCATACCTCACCTCGAAAGACACAGAACTGAGATCGAAAGCGTACAAATGAAGACATTCAAATACGGTGAAACAGAGAGGCATATGGTATGTGACCTCCAACTTCAAAATAACCACTGGTTTCAAACATTCTCTCACCCAGCTAGATGTCTACTATCCTCCAAGCGGTGATCTTGCTGCCAGCGAGAAGGTACCTGTACTTCATTTCTTCTACGGCGGCAGTTTCGTCCGCGGGGCGCGCAAACTCGCTCCCCCGTACGACCTCGCATATGCGAGTACGGGTGCGTACTTCGCAAGGCGAGGGTAAGTACACTCGTGTCCCACTTGCGAGTTCTCGGCACTGAGGACAACTATCGTCGACCATCGTCACACCACATCAGGATCCTCACTGTCATCGCAGACTATCGGCTGGTTCCAAATGTGAAGTACCCGCAGCCCATTGAGGACATCCGGGACGCCGTAAACTGGGTAGTCAACAATGGTGATAAGATTGTGGAAGACACACCCATCCAAGCCGACTTCGACAACGTCTTCCTTCTCGGCCACTCCGCGGGGACGATCTACACGGCAACCCTCCTCTTCCACCCCACCTTGCTAACGTCCCACTTGCGTTCCCATATCCGCGGCGTCGTCTTAAAAAGTGGTATTTACCGATTCCCGCGGAACGAACGTATGGGTCCCGAACACCCACTGCTCCAGCTGTACGGCAGCTGGGATGAGGTGGAAGCGAACCAGCCGATGACGTTACTCGAGCAGGCACCAGACGAGCATTTCCAAGGGTTTCCGCAGGTCGTCATGTTCGCGAGCCAGCGGGAGCCAGATTGGTGGATGGTCAGCAATGAAGAGCTTAGGGAGGCACTTCAGGTGAGGCTGGGTAGGGAGGTACCGCTTATTGTCATGAAGGGCCATAATCATATCAGCCCCCACTGGGCCTTGTGGAGTGGAGAGGGGGAGGAATGGGCAGAAGAGGTTACAAGCTGGATTCATGAGAAGTCGGTATAACGAACTTTGGTTCCATCGCTGAGCATTGCAAAGAATGTACAGCTGTATAAGATTTACAATGGCAGAGGCAATGGCATTGACTTGGCCGCGACTGGAAAAGCATGGTAAGAGCTAGTCATATGGGGTTTAAGTGTGTCTAAGCACAGGGACCCATAAGAGTCACTCTTTGGGCTGAGTGCAACGGAGCCCACGGTGGCCCGGACCTACTGTAGTATCATCACCCAGGCCGTGTAAAGGTACTGTAAGCGCCGACCTCCCTGCGCTCGATCTACGAATTTATTCCTATTTGCTTGTCATTCTCTGATCTCGTGCGATCTGGTAGCCGTGTTATGCATAGAGGAACCGACCGTTGGAGACAGATACTTCTATAATGATCAACATTCCGTATGTCATCATATCATACCATGCCGGGTTGAGATGGCGCACTACGACGCCGCTGCTTTTCCAACACTCGCAACCGGCGAAGGAGGCCACTGAGAGCACTGAAGGCATCCGTATGTGTAAATCCGATGCCGCGTGCCCTAGAGTTGCAGCCTTGAGATCGCTACATCCTATGCGTTTGGACGAGTAGATGACTGGCAAGCGCTGCGTCCGTCCACTCACTCGAGCAAAGGTCCATATAGCGAGATCGGTAGGTTCACCAGCAATGAGTGGAGGAACACGAAGTGAATGTGAACTCATCGTTGACCCGAGCCGCGGGGGCATACCTATCGGGCAGAGACACTGTTCTGCACAAGGAGAACGAGCCGGAACAGAGCACGACCGCGACTACGACGCATAGGAATGTCAATGTTCACGTGCTTGGCCTACATGACAGGCCTGTGGCCGTGCCGCGCGGTACGCAGCTCTTCGGCACGCGGAACGCGCCCCGGTCGTGGCATTGGAGGATGCTCAGCGTGAAGATAAATGGCGAAACACACTACAAAATGCCGGTACGTTATCTGCATAGCCTAGAGTGATTCAACGCTTACAGAGATACTAGAAGCAGTGAGCAGTGGAAGGCAGCCACATCTTGCGAGATGCCTGAGCATTGGCATGTACATGACTCCAGGCTATAGATGCCTCCAAGTCGACAGTCACGGATTTCCCAGTGGCGCGGATGACCCACCGTCATTAGGCAGCGTGAGGTCAGTGATTTGCCTCATCACATTGACTACGCAAGATGAATTCGCTACCCACGGCCCCGTCCTCTACTCATGTATATAAGATAAGACATGCCTCGCTGTCTATCCACCGTCGTCTCTCTTTCCGTCTCTAAAGTTTCAGCGAGATGGGCATTCTCCTCAGTGTTCTGCGCGTTGTTGCACTTCTCGGCACGGCCTACGTGCTATTCAAGGCTTTGCAGAGTTATCTGGGTCACTCCCCTCTGGACAATATTCCTGGCCCTCCTTCAGGACACTGGATGAATGGTGCGGATACCGCCCCACTTTGACTCCTCATAGCACTCAACTCACTGAAATATGACAGGAAACATGGGCCAACTCTTTGACCGCGCAAATTGGAATTTCAATCACGAGATAGGCCTGAAGTACGGACCAGTCGTCAAACTGCATGGCATGCTCGGGGTATGAAAATGCTCCGTCTATCCTTACAATCATTCCCTCATCCCGTGTCTAGACGAAGCAGCTCCTTGTCTTTGACCCTGCTGCCTTGTCCAGCGTTATCGTGAAGGATCAGCATGTCTATGAAGAGGCACCCCAGGTCCTCGCGTAAGTACACTCCCCTGGCCTCATCACTGCGTGCTTGATTTCTATCAGGCTCTGTATCATAGTATTATGCATTGCATGCTCGGCGACGGTCTGCTCGCAACGCTCGGCGAACGCCACCGCAAGCAGCGCCGCCTGCTGAATCCGGTCTTCTCAATCGCGCACATGCGGCACATGCTTCCGATCTTCTATGGCGTCACGTCCAAGCTCCAGCTGGCCATTGCCACGCGTGTCAAGAACGGTCAGCAAGAGATTGACATGCTCGACTGGATGGGGCGCACGGCGCTTGAGCTCGTTGGTCAGGCTGGTCTTGGCTGGTCCTTCGACCCTCTTGTTGACGACAACGACGGTGAGAACCTGGGTACCGCCGTCAAAGCTATTATGTATGTCGCGTGGTGTTCCTATTCCCGTGCTGCGCTTGATTGATATAATCCATGCCATCCGCAGCCCTACCCTCGCCGCGCTCCCTATCCCCCGACCTCTGATACCCCTTGCCATGCGAATTGGCACCCCGGCGCTTCAGCGCAGACTGGTCGCGCACATACCGAACAAGAGGATCAGACGCGCGAAACAGATCTCTGACGAGATCGAAAGCCATTCCCGCCACATCTTCGAGGAGAAGAAGCGGGCGATGCGCGAGGGCGACGCGGCGGTCATGCACCAGATCGGCGAGGGGAAGGACATCATGAGCAAGCTTAGTATGCCCCTGCCACTTCCCTCTTACTATTTCGCCATGAGTCACGGATACTACAGTGCAGGCAAACATGAATGCCAACAATGAGGACAAACTGCCCGAAGACGAGCTTCTCGGACAGATGTCGTACGTCCCACCTCGTACACCCTCTCCGCGCGCACGCTGACTGACCATGTGGATGATTCATCTCAGTACGTTCATCTTCGCTGGCATGGATACGACCTCGAATGCGCTCTCGCGTACGCTCGACCTTCTGTGCAAATACCCGGACGTCCAGGACAAGCTGCGCGCTGAAATCCTGGAGGCAGTGCGCGAGCATGGTCCGGAAATCCCATATGACGTCCTTGTCGAACTACCGTACATGGATGCTGTTTGCCGTGAAACTCTCCGCGTGTGCGCCCTATTCCTGCTTCCGATGAACCTACATACTGACTGATGCCTGTCACTAGATACGCACCCGTCCCGCGCGTTCTCCGCAAGACCCGGAAGGATATCGTGATGCCGCTCTCGACACCCATCCGTGGCGTCGACGGGACGCTGATCACAGAGATCCCCGTACCGGAGGGTACGGTCGTCCATGTTGGTATTCTGGCTGCCAACCGCAACCCAGAGATCTGGGGACCGGATGCTGCTGAGTGGAAGCCCGAGCGCTGGCTGGATCCCCTGCCAGAGGTTGTCAAGGATGCGCACATTCCTGGCGTTTACTCGCACCTGTAAGTCTTCCGCGTTGGCTTACACGAGATCTTTGTCAACTCTATACACATTCATCACAGGATGACGTTCCTGGGTGGCGGACGTGCATGCATTGGCTTCAAGTTCTCGCAGCTTGAAATGAGTAAGTGTCCCCTTGTGTCTGTGAAGATGTATCGCCGAACGTTGAATACATCTCTGGCAGAAATTGTGCTCACGACGCTCCTGTCAAACTTTACGTTTGCGCCGTCCAGCAAAGACATCTTCTGGAATGTGGCGGGTATTCAGTACCCTACAGTGGGTATGAACCCGAAGCCGGAGATGCCAATGAAGGTTGGATTTGTCAGGTCGGCGTGATAAGGTCACGAAGTTTTAGAGGGAAAGTTGTTCCCCTCATTCACAAACACTGATGCATCTGCTCTGCGGCACGACTTGAGAGTTGAGTGCACTCTCACTTTCTTTCTTCTCGTGGATATTAACCCACGGCGGAGATATTCAGTGCGGTATCTTCTGTATATTCTTTCTAGAAGTCACGTATTGTTTGCTATCGAAGGCCGACTTTCTTATGCCTTTGGTTAGACTGCGAGACTGCGTGAAGCTACCCAAGTATTCGATTTCCTTTCAGTCTCGCAAAACACCAACATCGACGCCTCTCGATCAGCAGCGAGGTCATCAGTATGCAAAGTGTAGACGGGAGCTTCATAGGTGGTAAGCAATGAGAAACTGAGGAAGACCTTGGGTATGCATGATGTGAGACTTGTCATCATGAAAGGCCAAGGCCATATCAACCCGCACCCCGTCTTGCGGAGTGGGGCCGGGGGGACGAGCGGTAGAGGTTACGAGGTGGATATGTCTCCGTGTGAGAAGCGCTGGTTGGCATACATGCAAATCAGCCAGATAGAATAGCATCCACATACTAGTCTCATACCAAGACCCTCCACGCGGCGGGTTTGTGTCGAACCTATCCACATACAAGAGAGCTTTGTCTTCAAATTCCGGAGTTGAAGCTACCACTGTACCACAGCCCCGCCTCGACTGATCTCTCCTCAGATCTGGATAGGCTAAACCAGTACTTATACAACGTGACATCAGCAATCGCGCGAACCTAAGACACAGATCAGGAGGATCACCAGATTCGAAATATCCTTGTCGGCATGATTTATTACAAGTAGCTCACGAGAGCCAATGGCTTTCTCTTGCAGAGTATTCAGCTTGACCCCCTGCCACCATACTCACAGTCGCTTGAGGTCAGCATGGACATCATCGCGAACCTGGACGAAAGAGCTGTCCCGCTTGTCTGGCAACCCAGTACGTACCTCTCCGCGAACCATCGCACTATGGATCGACAGTGACCTGTAGCATCTGCACCCTGGCAGTTCGGGACGCATTCCAGCCGGAGCTAGAGAAACATCGCGCGGAGATCGAGAATATCCAGTCGCGAACGTTCAAGTATGGTGTAACCGACAGGCACATGGTGCGTCTGCCATAGCTGTCTTAAGAAGCCGTTCGCTCTCAACGACTCTCTCGCGCCCCGTTACCACCAGCTGGACGTCTACTACCCACCGGTGGGCGCCCTCCCCGCGTCCGGCAAGATACCGGTGCTATACTTCTTCTATGGCGGTGGTTTCTTCGAGGGTGATCGCAGGCTCCCACACCCGTACGGCCTTGTATACACCAACACAGGGGCCTACTTCGCCAAACGCGGGTGAGCATTCGCTCCATAGTGCACTGCGCTGATCGCTCATATGAGCGTCCAACACCACAGAATCCTCACCATCATCTCCGACTACCGCCTCGTACCGGGTGCCAAGTTCCCTGAGCCCGTCGAGGACCTGAGGGATGCTATCGGATGGACCATCGCCAAAGCGCACGAAATCCTGTCAGGCACTGACATCCAAGCCGACTTCGACCACGTCTTCCTCATGAGTCACTCTGCCGGCGCGTGCCATACCTCCACCCTCCTCCTCCATCCTACCCTTCTGCCCCCTGACCTGCGCTCGCACATCCGGGGCATCATCCTGCAGGGAGGCGTGTATACATTCAAGCGCGACGGGAGCATGGGTCCGGACGCCCCGTTGCTACAGCTCTATGGAAGCTGGGACGCGGTGGAAGCGAACATGCCTGCAATGCTCCTGCAGCGTGCGCCGGGGGAACTGCTCGAGAACTTCCCCGAGGTGGCTGTGTTCTACAGCGAGAAGGATGCCGAAGACTTCATAGAGAACAGCAAGGACCTCGCGACGAGTCTCGGGACGAAGCTGGGGAGGAGCGTACCGGTGGTGGTGATGAAGGAGCATAACCACTTGAGTCCGCACTGGGCACTATGGACTGGGGCTGGGGAGGAGTGGGCGGAGGATGTCACAAAGTGGATTAGAGACAAGGCGGCATCCGTATAGGCTATGGTTGTACATAATTACTCTTAGACAACATTACAATTGAACTGGCTAGGCTATCTGCGTACCAGCTTTTGACGTTATCGTCGTCGACGTTCTTACGCTGCAAATGAAGCAGCTCGAGCCCGCAGCGCACTCTCAGGCTCGAACCACAGTTTCCGCCGTCGCGAGTTCTGTTGAGTGAAGAGTGCCAATGTAACAGTCGCTGCTTAAGTTGCTGACTGTAATAAATCGTACCGTTGCACGCGAGGGTGTGACGGATGAATATGGCTGTGTTACCGTGACTGTATGTGATAGCGTGAGCCGTGACGAACGCGCTTGTGGCGGATGGCACCAGTGTGGCCGCGGTTGTGGCGTCGACGGTCGCGACTCGCGCTCGTAGACTACTTCTCCTCCCACGGATCCCGCCATTCGTCGCGCTGCACGCAATGCAAGCACGCAAAAATCGTTCAGAACATACTGTGAGGCTACGTACTGCGGGAAGCCGCCGTCGTAGATGGCTTTCAACCCCACGTTCGCTTCATTTTCAACGAGAGTCTAAGCCGATGTCCGTGCTTCAAGGTGTCGGTGGCGCAGCAGTCTCTGATAGCACAGCACTTTTCTTGGAAACCAGTCGAGGCAGAATATTGCATCAATCCTCCACTGGGAGGAATACATTCAACGTGTAGGTCGACGCGGTGTCGAGTCCTGGACTTGCCACAAGTGGTATGTTCCATGGAACCATGAGAGGTTGGAAGGACGCGCAGGCCGTATGTTGCAGATAAGGATGCCAAGGTGGTCAGCTTCTCCTCTAACACTGCGGTTCTGGCCCGCGGAATACAAGGACGCCGCGACGCCCAAGAGCCCGTGATGATGGGAAGCACCGCCCACAGCATGATGCACGCGTCTTCTAGGCTGGTGATTACAAGTTGATTATAGATAAGAATGAGTGGACCATCCGATGTCCAAATCGAGAACAAGGGATCGAATCACAACGGCTGACAATAGGCTGGCTGTTTGTCCCGACCAAATATGGACCCACACGGAGGTGTACTATAAGAGATCAGGCTGGACGCACCTCCGTCCCTCATCCCTCTTGACCTTCGACCGTCATGTGGGTTGCTCTCCCCCTGCGTGAGTCACCATGTGTGCGTCACCCTATGCTCGCGCCGACCTTGCGGCGTCGACGACAGTGCCAACCTGGGTACGTTTCACCATCGACGTGCCCGGCTCGAGGACTCACAATTATTGTCACCATGCATCGCCTTGAATATCAGCGTCCTACGCCACACGTGCGCCACAACGTTTCTCTTGGACCTAATCCAGTAGAGTGAATGCGTGAGGTGCGTGGCCGTCCCGAGTGAAAGAACGACGTAAGTTAAGATGGTGATTCGGTGCTTCGATAATGGCTGACGAACAGTTGTAGGTGGTGTGCATCAAGAGGGCGACTCGACATGCCTGCCCGAAGAGTCAAATGAACATGTGTGCCTCAAGATCATGCCGCCGACCACAGACCGGTGGACCACAACCGAAAGTCCCTTAAGGGCACGCCCGCGCTGCGCACGATCGGCGACGGCATTGTTCAGGCCACAGCCTCTGTGGTCGCAGACGCGTAGGCCCACTACCCGCGTTGTCGGGTAGCTGGAAACAACCGTAGTAAGGCGTGTACGAAGGGTCAGGAGTGTGTCACCGAGCACCTCCGCAGTGACGACAGGCACGTATTGTCTACGGGGACAGCTGTACTGTTGACTGGTCCGCGACCCGTCGAAGAGTAGGGGGGACCATGAGACAAGCTGATGTGTGGTGTACGGGTGGGATGACATGGCCAAGGTGAGTGTTCTCAGCTATCCTCGTCTTTTGCGCTAGCCGACCCTTCTCGCAGGCCATGTCTCGACGTCGAGGATCCGGATGATCCTTGGCGGACGCATAATAAATCCTCGGAGAAGTCCCACTGGGCATATACAGCCTTGGTACGTCGAATCCGCACGAAAGGAATCATCCTTCAGTCCGAGGTAGCCTGCCACGACTGCGTGGTGGGTTGCTGGAGGAACCGTACCGACGGCCGTCGGTGCACGGCCAGCGATGGCGCACCGTTGTGCCCATTGACGCGTGCGCGGGTCAATACGTCGATTATGTACGGAAATGTCCCCGCCTCCGGTGCATGCCCGCATCGTCGGGCTGCCGTTGTAGGCTAGTGCAGGTCCGTACCAGGAGGAGGAGTGTCGCTTGGAAGAGATGAGCGGCACTCCTGGTGAGGGTGCAATGTAAGTGCTATTGTGCAAGGGGCATTGACGGTGACTGACTATCATCTTACAGGACTGCCCGAGCCGAACTCAAGAGCGCGGTTCATCTGCGCCAAATCCTCGGATGCCCAAATCGGGTATGGGTTTCCCCGGTATGTTCTTTGTGCGCGAGCGAGTCCAGCCTCTAGCGATCTGAGGTAACCCACCAATGGGGTGGGTCGCCAGAGGCACCGCACCGACGACTGTCAGCGCGAGGCCAGCGACGAGCCTTCGTGCCCGTTGACGCTCGTGCGAGTCTTCATGTCGACAATGCGGGGACGTCTTGCCGCCGGTGCATGCTCGCACCGTCGAGCTACCGTTGCTGGCTAGTGCACTCCCGTACCAGGGAGAGGGGCGACGCTCACTTGCAGCAAGAGCAAGGAGCAACGCTCCTGGCGAGGATGCAATGTGAGTACTGTCGCATTGGAGCGACCTTGACTCACTTTTGATTGACAGGAACATCCGAGCGAAACTCCTTCAAGCTTTAAAAGCGAAGACAAGTCGGCATTGGCGCGCGAAACGGGCCTGTCGCAAACTACGTGTCGTCGAACGTTCCATTCAGGACACCCGGCGGCATGGGGGTTTTTATGGGTATGGGTCCTGAGCATCTCCTTGGTGCGGTGACGGTAACCGAGCCCCAGACTGCTCTCTCAGGGCAGTTGGTGCGTAAGTGCACTTTCCCCCGGGAGGAAACGAGCTTCGTCTCGTTGTAGCCTACAGTCGGGCCCTCTCACTCCCTGGATTAGAACCATTATGATAGTGGTTCGGCGGCTGGCCTCTTCGTGGCCCAGGGAGACTAGTATCCGTGCTCAGTATGGAGAAGCTAGCAAGCCGTTCGCTGAAGATCTCCGTGTAGTCTTGTGACAAGATACGAGCTTGGAGTCTATGTATTGTTATTTCTCGGGTTTCGAATGCCACTTTCCGTAGCATTGGCATCGTATGCCTTCATTGTCGCCTACATGTACTGCATTCTGATGAGTGATTCCCGTCCTCCGGTAGATCGTGTCGGCTTACCGGTAAATGTGGCTGTCTAAGTCGGACTTGGATTCCGCATCGCTCTGCCGTCCTGCGGACCAATCGAACAGGGTCGGGGCGTACGGTATTCTGGGAGGCAACGGGGGAGCAGTAACGTGTAGTCGCATCACAGAGTAGATTTGTACTGCGAGCGTTAACATCCTTATATCATTGCCATTGAAATGGCGTCGTTTAGTGCCTCATCCTGCCCATCACCCTACTATGCCCCTGCCGCTGCCGTCGTTCAACCAACTCAGGTTGCAAGGGCGTAGCATCGACTACGGGTATCCACACTTGTGGCTTGACGGTCGGTGCTGCAGCCTGAGCGGGCCTAGATAGCGTGGCCGACGGCGCCTGATGTGGACTTGTAGGTGCGACAGGTTCCGAAGAAGAACTGGCGACGGGACCGATTGGGCCCGTGCTACTTGAGGTCAACACCTGAGACTGTGGCAAGGCGGACCTTGATTGTGCGCTGTTTGGGGGTACGTCATCTGTCTTGCTAGAAGACGGAGACGTCGGTGAAGGAGAGGTGCCGTTCGTCTCACTTGTCGCACCGACGAAAGTAGCGAGCGGCGGTCCCGGGATCTCGTAAGGCTTATCAGGATCTGTGTAAGCCTAGCGCGTAGTCTCAGTCAAGATGCCAGAGAAAAGAAGCTAGCACGCGGACGCACGTCAACGAGGATCCCAGGGTCGGTCGCATTGTACGCTCCTGGAAACGTGACGGTGCTGTTCGACACAGGGACCCCCGTGCCGTTCCCTTGTATCCGCACCTGAGTGCAAGAAGGGTAGAACTCGGCGCCGCCAAGTGCCATCGCGTTTTGCAGGCTTAAAAGCTACGTGCGCCATCATGCGCGTCAAATATCCGACGTGGAACATTAGACGAACGCACACCCACCTCATTCCGGATGAGGTACGCTCCGGGCTCAAGACCCCCGGGAATCGTCACGTTGTAGTTGTCGCCTTCCACTGTCCACACGGGTTAGCATTCGGTAGACTGTATGCGGACTTTGATGCCGGCGGGCGTACTTATGAGCTGCTGGACCCAAGACGTGCTGTCCGCCTGCTTCGCGTCCTCAGCAATCTTGAACCACCTTGCGGCGGACGCGTTGAACCCGGCGCAGGTGATTGCATTTAGGCAGGACGCCATGTATGTGAGTACGGGCCCGACCTCGTGCGGCCACTGTGCCCGGAGACATGGGCGATGAGCATATGTTAGAAGGGGTCGTCAGTGGTGCAGAGAATACTAGGTAGGATACGTACGTTCCCGCCACCTCCAGAGACCCATGTAAGGTTCACCGTACTCCCAGGGAAGGCAGGTGCATCCATGGGTGCGTCTACTGCGCCGTACCCGCAAGCGAGATCGGCGCTCGAGACGTTCGTGACTGGGATGACAGCCGCTACCATGCGAATCGGACTGGTGACTACGCTCGAAGTACACAGGAACGAGAGTGTCAGTGTCGCGAGATGACGTACGAGAGCATGGGCTTCTAACCTGTGTCGTGTCCCGGGGCGTTGCCAGAGTATACAGTCCCGTCGATGACGACCTTGCTGATGTACCCATGGCCATGGACATGCGATGCGAGGTTAGTGATGAACGCGACGAGGGGGAGGATTAGCAGCATGGGGTTACGGTTATATGCACACGGACGCAGTAAGTGTATGGTTCGCGCAGCGATACCTGATGGTGACCGGTGCTCAAACTGCCCCCTTAAATAGCTGTCATGAAACCGCCCGAGGCTATCACGTCCTTGACTGGTGCAAAACGAGGATAATCTTAGACCAGACTGAAACACGGGTCCGTTTTGAGTGATCATTACTGGACAAAAAGCGACGACGTTGTCAGTATCGAGTGAATTGTCATGAAGTACTCATATCACTCACGAGGCGATGTGTTGTCTGGACGCTCTAGCTGCGCAGAGTTTTCAATCGAGAGGACATGACGAATGACGACACGAATACCGTTTACATGGCTCTATGCTACAATGCAACCGACGACGGGACGGATATATTACGACACGACAACAACTGCGGTGAGAATTGAAGAACTCTAGACAGCGACACAGCCGCGCAATCCCACATTCAACGGGACGACGACTACTGGTAAATGAAGTTGTACCTAGACGTGTTTTGAAAAATAAGTACGAAGACTCAGAACAAACATCGAATAACGTACCGAGAGAGGAGATGCGGGATGGCGGACAGTTGCGGCCCATACCTACGGCCCCATGTTAGGGAGCTTTCACGAACACGGTAGTAGTGCGTACCGAGCGGCATTATCGTACAGCTCGAACAGGGGGATGGCCAGCAGCTTCATGTTTTTGGGGACGGCGAGAACCTCTGTGAAGCATAAGAATGCATGATGACGAGAAGTATGAAGTTGTCAGTGGGCCTGGTTGAGATCGTCATGTAAAGCACTCGAGGATACGCACTGCGTTCGGGCATCTGCACAAGGAACAGCTTCTTGCATTCCTTCGGCTTAGTGATGTGTGCGGGGATGAAGGGGTACTGCACATTCCAACGAGCAAACGTATATACACGGTGGCCATGAGAATCCTGCATCCAACTCCGGCAAGAGCAGCGCAATAAGAGGTGTACGCACCATAAAGGTCTCGAAGTTCGGGCGCCACCACTGAGCGAGACAGTCGCCGATCTCCCACTCGTTGTCCACACCGTGCGAGGAGTTGAATTGTTTGGATTCGGCTGGTGGTGCCAGTCGATCGTCTAGACGCTTTTTGAGGCCCTCGATCTCGTCTTCGCCAGGCTTCAGGTAGTCGCCAGGTCTGGCGCGCCACGCTCGTCATACATACGCAAATCAGCGAATAAACTCATGTACGCACAGCTTGAAAAATGCATTAGCAATTTGCAGCATGAGTATATGCGGGTGGCCATGGTCATGTACAACCAGGATGCCCTCGACCGTCCTGCGCATGCCAAAGTCTTCATAGTTGTTCTGTAGCCGCTGAAGTCGTGCCGATACAGAAGGATCTTCTTCAGGCTGCGCTTCTTTCGTGCTACGCATTCTCTTAGCAAGTCTAATGGAGCATAACTAGCCGGACACACCTGAATGTGAAGTTCGAGAGAGGATACCTAAAGGGATAACCGGCGTGAGCTAGGATGTCATCAACGTACCCCGATACTCTTACAAGGCGATTGTGTTGGACATTTTGGGGATCTGGGGTGTCAGCACAACAGCTCGGACGAGGGGTGCGATGAAGCTGTGAGATCTGTGCGTCGGCAGTGAGAGTCGTATTCAGCTTTACTTCGTGCGCTGACGTGCTGTAACGCCCTCCGTCACACCTTGACGCGTCGCGTCACACTCTGTCATTGTGTGACATCACCCAGCGCGTCCAGGCGACCGCGATCGCGACATCTCTTCCACTCCCTCGAGCAGAGCTAACTCTGGCTACACACCGTTCACCTCGTTGCGTACTGGCATATATTGCTCTGCTACTATACTCTACATATTTTCTGAGTGGCTATGTGATATCTGCCAGGGTTCTAGCTCGATGGCGATGTCTCGCCCTACGCCGTATGGGCTGAAAGGGCCAAAGCGGAGAAGCACACCTACACAGGATCGCAACACGAGGCTACCGTATGGCAGAGGCGCAGTAGAGAGCACATGGCGGGAGGCCAAAGCGTTCGCTTCGGCACGTTTCCAACGGGGCTGCCCCTTGGCGAATCAGGGGTAAGCTACCAAGATCGCTCGGGCCCACCTCACCTTGTACGGTCTTATAACGCGAGCAGTACGTTCCGGGGCTTACTTTCATACAGTATGCGCTCATCCTCCCCCTCTTATAGCAGTATCCTGGCTGTTTATATCAGTGGTAGTGGGATAATAAGCACAATAGAGTCGGTGGTTGCTATGAAGACCAAATACCGAGCTGCTGCGACCGATGCCACTGAGCGCAGGTTGTACCCTTTCCAAAGGTCGTTAGACCTCATGGAATGACGACGGAGAAGTGGCAGTGCCCGACCTACTTCTTCGCCGAAAGGTAGGCCGTGCTGCCCTCCCTGCATCAGGCATGTCTGTACCGCCGGTCAGTAGTGTGAACACGCTGCCGCGCCGACACGATGATGAACTCACCCTTTTTCAAGGCACCGCCACCCGTTGAGCTCGCCGCTGGCTTGAGGACACGCGTTCAACGCCACTCATCTTGGGCGCTTGGCCAGAGCCTTGGACAAAGCGTAGGGGCTGCAAGACTTGTATAAATGCGGTGCTTTGGTTTCCCGCCCCCCACCTCTGCCTCTCAGCAGCTTTACCCCGCCACTCGTCTTGCAATCCATCTTTCTCGCTGAGCTCATCGAACTCGAAGATGCCGTCGACTGGTAACAATGGCGGCTCCAACAATAGCAACGGCGCCGGCTCCAACAGTAACAGCCATAACAACTCTAACGGCAACAACAGGGACGACGCCAACAATAACCCCGGCAACTCTAACAATAACGGTGATCGCGAGGACGGTGGTACGTCCTCCACCGCACATCGCTATGGACTGCATTGCGTCCTGACAAACATGTATCATCGCCATAGCTGACCTCCGACGGAGCATCGCCTGGAACGTACTGAGTCGGCCATTCGTCAACTCCCTCCTTGGACTCCTCCGCTCTGTCACGCACGCAACCCCCGATGTCCAGCGCGACGCGGGGGCGGCACTCGACCAACTCACCGCGAGGGCAACAGTCAACAGTGCGCCACCGGCCCCTGCCGCTGGGCCTTGTCGGTCTGCTGCACTCTGTGAGCATCTGAGCTGGCTTCTCGACGAGCACGCCACTCACAGACCGCGCACATAGCAACGGAGATAGCCGCCTACTATCAACACACAGACGGAGGACGTCGTCCCACCCCCCAGCGACCGACGCCACGTCGCCAGGTTGCATCACGGCCCGCAGCTGCTCCTCACCCCGCGCCCGTACCCGCCCCTCAGCCCGCACCCGTCCCTCAGCCCGCACCCGCCCCTCAGCCCGCACCTGCCCCGCAGCCCGCGGTCGTCGCTGAGCCCGCCGATCTTCCGCCTTACCCTGGAAGCCCGCCACCGTCCTACGCATCACTCTTCCCTGAACGAGTACGACGGCCATCAGGTGCGCGTTCTACCCAGTCATCTGCGCCACAGTATTGACCTTATCCACTTGCAGCGGGCGCACCGAACCCGAACCCGAACCCAGTCCCGAACCCTAACCCGTCGCACCCGCGCCAAATTCGCCGAGAGTACGCGTTCTACGGTGCGAACGACATGCAGCGTGCCCTCAGGATGAACGCAGCGATGCCTTGTACGTGTGCTTTCGTCTGTTTCGGCGAGTAGCTGTCTCACACCACGCCCTTTTAGACGCCCCTCCTGCACAACCCAACCCTCCATCCTCCTCGTCAATGTCCGCTCAAGCTTCCAGCAATGCTGTGGATCCTGTTCAAGCCCGTGTCAACACCCTTGCTCCGGCCGCAGGGCCTAGCAACGTACCGAGGAGGCCCGCCTCTGCTCCTGCCCCCCGCAACCCTCCCGCTTCCGCTCCTGCACCTGTCCCCGCTGTCGCGCCCATGCCTGTACCCGGGCCAATCAACCCGCCAATGGTTGCGCCTCACCTGCCCTATCCCGTTCCATACGCGCATTTCATGCCACATGGATTCGCCGCTGCGCCGCCACCCCCGCCACCAGTGTTTGTCCCCGCTCCCGTCGTCTTCAACAACGACCCCTACGACTACCGTGCGAACGCCCTGCGGCTCATGTCTAGTGCGGAGGGGATCGCCGCCGTGATCGCCGCTGCCGACACCCATGCTCTCCTCCGGCAGCTCCTGGCGACCGGGCACGGCGTGCGGGCCGTCTTGGACGTGACCGGGACGCGCGCCCTCGCGAACGTTCTCATGTCGCATGAGGACGGCGTCCGTGCGGTGGAGGAGTTCGCAGAGCGCCGCAGGAGGGAGACGGACGAGTTGAACGAGCGCCTGAACCGCATCGTCGGCAGGGTCGAGAGGACGTCTGCGTGGAGACGGGACCCCGACTGGGAGGGCGGCGTCGTGCAGCCGAGGCCCGAGGTCGAAGAGCCGGCACAAGCAGAACCTGTCAGCATCAACGAGTTCCTCGATGACGACATGAGCATGGCTGAGACCTCGACGGAGGTGTCCGGTCCTTCGGCTGAGACGCAAGGACCGTCGGGGGCATCAAGCTCGCGGGACGCAGCCTCCCCGCAGAGTGCGGCCGATCCGTCGAGCACACCTGGGTCAGGACCTTCCTCGTCCCCGGGCCGTGGCACCAAGCGCACACGAGAGGAAGAACCCGAGGCTGAGTCTGACGCTGAGTCGTCGAGAGGCAGCCGCAGGACCGTACGCCGCAGGCTCAGCGATGGTACTGCGGCGCTCAGCGATACCTCTACAGCCGGATCCTCTGTCTCTGACGGCTCCGGCGGCTCAGCAGTCCAGGCGCCTGACCCAGCCAATGCAGATGGCGCTGAGCCTGCCTCTGGCTTAGGGGATGATGAGGAGTCCTCAGCCACCCTCGTGGGCTCCGACGACGAAGTTTCCCCACGACGCCGTTCGAAGAGGGTCAGCCGCAACCAGCGTCCCACGAACAGCCGCAGCGGTAGGGGGACACAATAGCGGCGTTCTCTGACGTATCTGTAGCCGCACCGCGCTCGTCCTTCGATGTCTAACTTATTATTCATTACTTGTAGTATAGACTCTAGATCAGCAGTTCTCCTGGGCTTTGTCGTTCTCATTACATAGTTGTGGACAGTTCGTCATACTGGTGTATTGTCTTGCATTTTAGTCTAATCACACTACTTAGTGCTCCAAGCACTACAGCCCTGACATTTGACTCAGATGATTGGCATCTACCTTCTGGACGTTGAACTGTGACATTGACTACATCGGATCATCCAAGATGAACGGTGGACGTAACCATCAAACTGCATCGGTGCTATATGTAGTGTGTTACAAGTATCGTCAAGTGCTGTGTACGCCGTGTGCAAGTCGCCAATACGCGTCTAGCAAGTGCTGACTGATGTAAGCCACATTATCCTTTAATTCCCTAGTCACATCACACTGACAGTCACGGTGGTATACACGGTTGACATCATGTCTCTGGTGGGCTATGTCGCAGAGTCTATTACAACCGGGACTGGTCACTACGTATTCGTCGCCCGAGAATGTCGCTTCTAGTCACGTCCGTTGAAGATGTCAGGAGAATAGCCACGACATTCAAACCCCAGGAATTGACTGACCTCATGGCGCAAGTCTTCTACAGCCTATCCAACGCAGACAAGCTAGGTGGTCCTGCCTCGAACATTCACCAGCCTCATCGCATCTCGGTGCCCGTCACTAATCACACCACTCTGTTCATGCCTTCACGGATCGAACCTTTTGGCACTGCCGTTAAGGTGGTGTCCGTTCCGACTTCGACCGCGCCGCAATCCGTCAAAGCAGCTGGGTTACCTGGGACCACACTCGTCCTCGATGAGATATCCGGTTCAGTCAAGGCGGTTGTCAACTCAAGGCAACTGACCGCACTCCGGAATGCAGCAGGTGCGTGTAGTGCAGACGTAAGCATATGACCGCCCGGTTGACGTTCCGTGGCACCTCTAGGGTCTTTGCTGGCCACACGCTTGCTTCTCCATCCTAGTGCGCAGCCTCGTGTATTGGTGGCCTTCGGTGCTGGCGCACAGATCGCAGCGCACATCACACTGTTCCTCAAATACTTCTCATCGATCACCTCCTGCACAGTCTTCAACCGCTCAGTCAATGCGCGGCTGTCCAACCTCATCTCGACTTTGAGAGTGGAGAACGGCGCGGCAGACATCGAAGCCCGCGCCCTGCCCGGGGATGTAGAGGACCCCGCCTTCCGTAAAGTTGTACAGGACGCTGACCTTATCGTCACTGCCACGTCTTCGACTGCCCCGTTCTTCCCGTCCTCGTACGTCAAGCCTGGTGCCCACCTATGCCTGATCGGCTCCTACAAACCGGACATGTATGTGTGGACGCGCGCGGTCTTCTACGGTCCAGCTTACTGAGCGCGTCCGCACAGGCATGAGGTTGATACAGCTCTGATCAAGCGCGCAGGTAGAGTTGTAGTTGACTCTCGCGCAGCATGTCTAGTAGGTATTCGTCCTGCTGTACAAGGATCAGTAATGCTAACTTCCCCTTCAGGTCGAAGCCGGCGAGCTGATCGCAGCAGGTCTAGGACCAGCCGACTTGGTTGAAATTGGAGAACTAGTCGAACCCACCGAGTCAGCAGACGACCCCACTTGGACGGCTCGCGAAGAGCTCGTGCGCGAAATACGAGAGCCCGGAGACGTCACCATCTTCAAGTCAGTCGGCGTCGGTGTGCAAGACGTCGCCATCGCATGTGCCGTTGCGAGCAAAGCGGAGCGAGAGAACATAGGGACGATAATAGCTGACTACGACGAGATGTCCTAAATAGATGATCATAGTCCGATAGCGACAACAGTCTACCACGTCATCGAGTACTAGAGAAACACTACGGACAAAATCCTAGCAAAGCAGTGACAAGCGAGCACAGCGGAATACAGCGATGCAGCAGTCGCGAGAGACGAGAGACGAGGGCCGAGAGATGAGAGATAAGACGAGAGATGAGGAAGGGGGAAATGTACGCTACAGTAGGATCGGTGGAGGGAGAGATCGTAACAGACAGACGTTGCGATGAAGAGAGAATTAGGCGTCCGTAGTAGTATATCCCGGCGTCGAGGAGATGGTCAGGAGAATGAAAAGAAACGCAAAGAGATCGAGATGGATAAATAGACGGACTCTAGGTGTCGTGGTACGTAATCACGGCATAACGGGTATAATGCAAAGCTAGTCACAAAGACAGAAGCGTCAGCGAGTCGTCGGCCACCTCGACAACTACGCACTCACGTATCATTTCGATAGGGTCATGCCCATAAGGAGGCACTCGCGGCGGAACTCCTCTTGCTGGGCCTTCATTTTCGCCAGTATGTCTTCCGCGCGGCGGTTCAGCGTCTCCTCGCGCTTCCGGAATTCCTGCTCCTTTTTCTGGTTTTCTTCTGCTTGTCTGCGCAACTGCCTCTCCTTGTCGCGCAGCTCGTCTGCCTTCGTCCGCGGCGCGCCTGGCTTCCGCTTCTTGTCTTCCTCCTGACAGCGTGCCTCTTCCTGTTCCTGCTTCCGCGCGAGCTCCTCCTCACGCCGCCGGACCTCCTGCTCGCGGCGACGAAGCTCTTGTTCCATAGCGACCAATCGTGCTTCACGATCCTTCGGGTCCTCCTCCGTGAATGTTACCGTGCGTTTCTTCAACTGGGGCTCAGAAGCCTTCTTTGGAGGTTCCTTCTCATGTTTCGCGGCGGGGACGGGTGGCTTCACAAGGTCAGACGGAGGAGTACGACTGAAACTGTCGGTGCGTTGACGACCCTCGAGTTTGCGCCGCGCCTCCTCTTGTTGCTTGAGGAACGCCTCGAGCTTCTCCTTCCCGATCTTCTCCGCGACAGCAGCCTCCTCTTGTTTGCGCTTCTCTTCCTCCAGGCGTTCCCTCTCAAGCCGCACCGCCTCAGCCCGCCTGGCCTCCTCGAGCGCCCGTTGCCTGTCATCGGGCTTGCGAAGCTGCTCAGCTTTGTTCCAGGCCTCCTGCTGCTTGATGAATGTCGCCAGCTTCTCCTTCCCGAGCCGTTCCTCAAGGGCCTCCGCATCGCGCCTCTTCTGCTCCTCCTCGCGCCGCCGCTCCTCTTCAGCGCGCTGCGCCTCCTCGGCCCGCCTCGCCGCCTCCTCGCGCCGCTGCCCCTCTTCGAACCTGCGAAGCGACTCGGCTTTCCTCTTTTCTTCTGCAGCTGCAGCTCGACGTGCCTGCGCCGTCAACGGCTTGCTCTTCGTCGCCTCTGCCTGCTTACGTTTGCCTTCTTCTTCCTTACGCTTAGTCTCCTCGGCCTTGCGCTTCGCTTCTTCCTCCTTACGCTTGGCCTCCTCCTCTTTGCGTTTGGTCTCCTCAGCCTTGCGCTTGGCCTCTTCTTGATTGCGTTTGGCCTCCAGCTCCTTGCGCCTCGCTTCCTCCTTCTTCTTAGCCTTGCCGCCCTTCGTCTTCGTCTTGATCTCCTCGGGCTCTTCGGGCAGCGCACCCGGAATTGGCGTATCTTCCAAGAGAGATTCCTCCACGGATGGCTCAGCCATTTCTGGGACGATGGTGGCGCTGTCGCTGCCGATGTTGCTCATCTCGGCTTCGATCATTCTGTCAAGCTCATCCTTGTCGAAGCCCGACGCCTCCCAATCGCTGTCGCCCTCGTCGGACGCGACAACCACCATCTCAACGTCCGACTTTGGCGACTTCTGCTCAAACGAGGTCAAGTCCGTCCGGCTGCCGGCGGACTGCCACAACGACTGGACGGAGGAGGATTGGCTCGTCGACTGCGCAGAGGACTGGCTGGACATGGGTGGCGGCGGGCGGAAGTCGGGTAGAGAGAACGTGGGCTGGTACGGGCTTTGCATGCTGCGCGCATCGTCGTCGACCGTGAAGGTGCGTGGGTCGACGATCTGCACGTTCACGGTCGTGTTGCTCGCCTGCGCCTGCGCACCAGGATGCGGCGTCGACGCGGACGCACGGCTCGTCGTCTGCATAATCGCGAACAGGTAGCTATCCGTGCGCGTGACTTCCTGCGGCGCTGCTTGTGCCTGAGGCTGGAAGGCGCCCTCAACCTCGTTGCTGAGCTTTGATGCCACGCGCGGCGCAGGCCGCACCGTCGGCCTGGGCGTGACGGACTGTGCCCGATCGTAGAGGTGCGGAACATGGGCGAAGTGCACCGGGATCTGTTGCGGGATCTGCGACCGCGGTACGTCATCGCCCATCGCCAGCTGCAGCTCTGCGTTGGCGAGGAAGGACCGCAGGTCGTCCGGGGCGTCGTCGTCGGCCGCGGTCGCAGCCTGCTTGCCCGCCCGCCGCGACGATTCTACCGGCTTGTCGAGGTCACTGGGGAAGTGCATGCGACCAAGCTTCGACGGGTTCTTCGGGGCATTGTGCGGAGGGCCGCTCGGCTCGTCCATCCGTGGCATCCACCGCTCTAGCGCCGACCGGAGAGGATCCGCGTCGTTACGAGACTGCTCCCCTGCCGACAGACTGGTCAGATGTCGCTTTCTATTCAATCTAAATGAAATCTACCATCGCGCCGGGCGGGCCATTCGGGCTGTGGCTGCACAGGCTGCGCACCCGGGGCCCACCGCGAATATCGAGCGGTATCGTCGTAGGCCGAGTCATATCTCGCCGAGGAAGAACCATCGCCAGCGATGTGCCCGTCGAGGCCAATGCGCGATGGTCCGGCGACGGCGTTAGTGCTTCCTCCGAAGGCAAGTCGAGAGGGCGCGCGATCCTTGCTCCTGCTCGTTCGATGCGTAGCGTCCCAAAGACTCTGCTGTTCGCGTAGGAGCGTCTCGGACCATCCTTCGTCCAACGGGACTCCCGCAGCTAGACGGCGCACCTGTCGCTCGTGCTCCATCTCTGCGTCAAATTGTTCTTGCGCCATCCGGCGGATGCGGGTCATCGTGACTTCGTATGTATGTTTCACACTCTCGTTGACGGCGTGCTCATAGTCGTTAGTAGGTTTGTTGATGAGATGCGCGGAATATTCTTTTCTCGCTTCGTCGACGAGGTGTTGCAGCTTTTGTGAAATCCGGCCGCGAAGCTCGTTCTTCCAGTGCTGATCAGGTTCTAGCTGCGCGTCCGGGTAGTACGCGCCGTCGCGCTCGCTCGGGCCTTGCACAACGGTAGCCATGGGTATCGCAGACTGGAAGAGAGGTGAAGGAGGGCGCGTTGCCCAACGGGCACCCGCGACGATGATAGTGGCACAATGAAAGGAGTCAATTGCCCCGAAGCGCCCGAGCCTCATGGCATCCATGCCTCTCGGCCGAATGCGACTACATTCGTCGCATCTTCTAACTCCGCCTCACACGAGTTACTGAAATGAACGTGGAACTGCTTCAACACAGCTTTGTTGAAATGCTGAGCAAATCGATAGCGATTGGGAGCCTACTGCAGTCGTTGTAATCGCCATCGTACACCACATCGTACCGCCGTTTGATACAGATGAGTGTTAGTTGTAATCGAAGTCCGCTCACTTTATGCTAGCACTGTTCAACGTTTTGAGGGGACTTTGGGATCTTGACGGCGAACCATCGCGTAGAGCGCAGCCTCCGCATTGTTCGCCTCCAAAAACACGACGCCCTACGCCCAAAGCAATTTCAGAACGATCCCTGGCATCCAAGAGTGACGCAATACACTGATCTTACATCGATGTCAAGGCAAGTGACGTGTTTCATCCTCTCCTCCTGACTTCAATGTAACGGACTGAGCCGGACTCGAGTGCGCATCGACGACGCAATGACAGAAAACACGAGGAGAAGGTATGGACGGAGACAAGGCATTCATGAACTTATCACCAACACTGCACCGTCACACCTTGTACCCACCGAAGCAACGATAACGATGTTCCGATACTTACGGACCTTATACGAGACGCCAGAGCAGCCTACAATATGATTGATCTGTCTCATCCGCCACTGACGAGTCAAAGAAGAATATTAACATACGTACAACAGAGGGTTGTGAGTACATACCTATGGGCTCACACTGCTCACAGCGGCGCTTTGCTTCGTTCCGTAGACGGCTTGTTAGCTTCCCCGCGCTGAGCGCGGGTACTAGTCTCCCTGGGCCACGAAGAGGCCAGCCGCCGAACCACCATGCAGGTGGTTCTGATCCAAGGAGGTGGAGGGCCGACTGTAGGCTACAACGAGACAATGCTCGTTTCCTCCCGGAGAAGAGTGCAGTTAGCACGAACTCCCGCAAGGGAGAACCGGGACTCGATCACCGTCTTCGCACCAAAGGCAAAGATGCCTGTCAATGGTGCTCAGGGCCCATACCCGCTCAAAACCTCCGTGCTGTCAGACGTCCCGAATGGAACTCCCGACAGCCAGGGGCGCCAATCACTTGCTTGCAAGTGAGCGACACCCCCCTCCCTCGTCCGGAAGTGCACTAGCCAGCAACGGTAGCTCGCCGAGGCGAGCATGCACCGGCGGCGAGGACGTCCCCGTACAGCATCGACGCAGTCACCCAGCAAACGGTAGACCGCAGGCGCAGCGCCTCGTCACCGGCGATGCGCGGCGTGGTCGGTACGGTGCCTCCGGTGACCCACCACATTGGTAGGCTACCTCAGATCGCCGGAGGCTGGACCCGTTCGTGCACAGTCGACGTACCAGGGGAAACTCATGCCCATCCGGGGCACCTGAGGGCTTGGCATAGTTCGTCTGTGCTCTTGATGTTCGGTTCGGGCGTCACTGCAAGGCCATGGTCAGCGACAGTCTATACGTCCCACATGATGCTACTCACATTCCACCCTTGCCAGGAGCGCCACTCATCTGTTGTGAGCGACGCCCCTCCTCCCAGTACGGACCTGTGCTAGCCGACAACGGTCACTCGACGAAGCGAGCGTGCACCGGCAGCGGAGATCCCCGTCCACACATTGACCCGCGCACGCATTAACGGGCGTGATGCCTCGTCACTGACCGTGCGCTGACGATCGTCGGTACGGTGCCCCCGGCAGCCCACCACTGCATACTTGTAGTGGACCCGCTCAGACGAGGGCTGGACTCCTTTCGCGCAATGGCAACGTACTGAAGTGTTGCGCAGTGCCTGAGTGGACGCACTGCTAGTGGGGGGATGGCTTGGCAGTGTTCCACCGCTGCAAAGGGTAGGTCAACTTCGATGAACAAGGAGCCAAGACGATCACCTACTACAGCCATGGCCAGTCGTCGCACCCGCGCCGGGCGCATCTACCTCACCTCAAGACTCCCCGCCCCACTGGGGGACGGTCGCGGAGGAGGGAGGGGACGATGCTGTTTACGGCGGCGCAGGCCCGCTTTATATAGGTGGGGGCGGGGCAGGTTTGAACTCCGCCGCTGCTTCTGAAGTGGCTAACAGGTCGATCGCGGCTGACGGATTCGGTAGGTGCCCTTCCCAAAGTGGAAGGTGGAAGGTGTCAAAGTCGCCTGACGGTTTACGCTGTCCAGCGCTGCGGGCGGATCAAAGCTCTGACTAGTGCAGAAGGCACCTCACCTAAAGCGGATGCCTCTCTGAGAAGACACGAACATTCACTTGACCTCCGCCCTTTTGTGAGAGAGGCTGTTTATGTGTATTCCGGATTAAGAAAGTGCCCTTCCTGGAAAGGAAGGTCTTGCATTCCAAAGGTACGTCAGCCCCATAAACGTGAGTTCTATCATTACCCATCAGCAATTACTGGCTCAGGTGTCTGAGTTGAAGGAGATCGAAGGTAGGGTAGGACCCGTCGGCTCAGAGGCGCGGCCCGTAGTTTCCTTGTACCACGGTGGCCGAAGGTTGGGTTATCATTAATCTCCTACTCATCTCCGGTGCACTGGTATGATCGCGTCATGAGGCAGAGAATAATGAAAGCATACACACTGCATAACCACGGGCGGCGACAGCTCTGCAGTACCGTCCAGAATACAAAGGATCCGGATCAATTAACAGAGGCTGTGTCTGTCGTCTCTTCTGCAACGGCACTTCAGTCCGTGTCTGCTTCCAGTGAAGCTTCAGAAGTCAATGTATAACACGCCCGTTTCGTATCAGGAACTACTGGCAAGTCCGGCGGCGTACATAGAACTCGTAGGTTCTGACTTTAGTGACCTTTCACGCTGCCGCACGGGCAGGGAGGTCGAACATCACACTACGCTTTCTTCACGGCGTCCTCTAGGAACGCCCACATCTTCTTCCCCAGCTCGTCATCATATGCCTCTGCTCTGCACTGCGCGATCTGCGCCGTCGGAATTGCATACTATGCGGCAATACGTCAGCCACGCCACGCGTCAGTACCAGACATGAAAACGACAGCACGGGGTCAAATGGACGCACCTTGCCGTTCTCGTGGATGGCCTCGGGGCTCGTACCCGCCCAGAGCTGCGTGAGTGCGCCAAAGGGCGCCGGACGGAGCAGCGCTTTTTCCTGGTACGCGTTATGCATCGGTGAGGCGACTCGTCACGAAAAGCGCAGAGCCCGACACGTACAACAAGCTCACTCAGCAGGAGACGGAAGCCGGACACCTGTCTGTAGTAACGCTGCAAGTCGGTTTTGATGCTGCCTGTCTCAGCATATCAGAAATGGACAAACGGCGGTCCTTTGCCGCCGTCGCACGGCGCAGCGGGCAAGCGCATGGACCCTGGGACTACAAACGGTAGAGCACTTACCAGGATCCACGGAGATTGACACGATCCCTTTGCCGCCGTACCGCTTCGCCACCTCACGCGCTACAATCACGTTGGCCTTTCCATCATCCGTCAGTCTTCACCCAATGATCCTGTTTAGTGACACTATCTAGCACTTACGAGCTTGCTCTGCGCATACAACATCTCCTTCGAGTACCGCCTTCTCCCGGGTCCCTCGCGGATCGCATCGAAGTCGATCTTGCCGTACATCGCGCCTGACGAGGACGTCGTGATCACGCGCGCGTGGTGGTCTGGCGAGCTCTGCACGCCGGCGAAGAGCGCGGGCATCAAGAGCTCCGTGAAGAGGAAGTGGCCTGTGGTAGGATCAATTTATTGTTGACACGCTACCGGGGGAGGAGGGGAGAATCGATCGACGCACCGATGACGTTGGTGCCGAATTGCATGTCGAAACCGTCAGCGGTGACTTGATCAATCGGCGGACCCATTACTCCCCTGGCGATTTGAATTGCACAACGCAGATCAGCCGCTGTTTCAGACCGAGGGTGGCAAGGGAGCAATTGCATACGCATTGTTGAACAGAATGTGTAACTCTGCTTCTTTGCTGCGTTCGGAGCGTTCGGGCATCAGCGCTGCGCTAAAACGACTGACGGGAACCTCTAGAGCCTCACCCCAGGAATTCACTCGCTGCTTTCCGTACAGACGCCAAGCTGCTCAAGTCTAGTTCGAGGAAGATCGCTTCCTTGCCCGTCTCGTCCTTGAGGCGCTTGATCGCCCCCTCGGCTTTGTCCCGGCTCCGCGACGCCATGTAGACTTTCGCGTTGCGCTGGAGGAGTACCTTGAAAGAGGACCTAGCTTCGATTGCTGGGATCATTGAGATAACGCAAGACGCTAACCTTGATTGTTTCTCTTCCAATTCCAACATTTCCTCCTGCACCAATTCCGTCGTCCGAGGTCAGCATTATGGGTTGTACACACCGCTCTCCCACAGATTACGCACCAGTCACGATAGCCACGCGGCCAGTGAGGTCAGGGACGTCCTCCGCCTTGAAGTTGCCCCTCGGGAAAAAGACACGCCAAAAAAGCACGGAAATGTAGTACAGTTCTGTCAGGAATCCCATGTTCGAAAGACGTTCGTACACTTGAGTCTAAAGAGCGTTTGCGGAATGGTCTTGCGAGTCGGGTTATGTGTGCTACCAGAAGTCAGTGGTGCATGCGACTGCTACTTAAGAGGCACTGAGCAGAGATGACGTCAGCTTTCCGGCTGAACCATAGGCAGACTATATGCTTGGGAAGCATGCCGACAGTCTCACGCCTGCTTCGAGCCGTGGCAACACGTCAGCTGCGATCCATAGGCGCGGAGCGGTGAGTCTGCATGGTTTAAAAAACAGTTTGAACGTGCCGATCGAGGCACCCGATTGTGGTCGAAAGAGAGAGCGCCAATCTTGCGTCGACTTCTCCCGCTCGGCGCACTTTCCTCGCCGAGTGACTGGCATCGATACTAGTCACCGACTCCGAAGATTCGGATAATGACTACGGCATACTATCATGGGCCCGTCAGTCGGCGGGGCCCAGAACTCGGCGAATTGCCTTACCAAGTAGGAGGTTGCCGGATTGGGCCGCCGAAGCGCCCATTCCGCCACAATTTCGAGCCTTATCAGGTAGGTGCCGACTTCTGGGCCCCGCCGACTGACGGGTCCATGATAGTATTGAATGAAAACAGCGGCTCCTTATTCCACTCACCTCATGCTAACTGCCGCTGCAACGCGTATGCACCGGTGGTCCGAGTCGGCGGCGAGTCACTCAGCCGCGGCTCGAAGCGATACAACACGGTCACGTGATGCAATCACAACGCACTACGCGTCATCTACTTGTTGCGAGCCTTTGGGCGATAGGGGCCCGGGTGGCGCAGCTTGAATGGATCAAATGTTTGTAGGTGCTCAAGCGTCATTCTGATTCTTTCGCAGCTCCGTTCAAAAGATGCATATCTCTGATGGAACTCACCGCAGGACGCATCCACTCGGCGTGGTGTAAACCCTACATTCAGGACCGCACACTGCGTGATCGCGGGTTGAAGACGAAACTGAGGCTGTCAGTGATCCTGAATCAAGTGAGCACCCGGTTGAACTGCGATGCAGCCGAACATACATATGCGCATGTGTGACGCGTACCCTTGAAAGCGGAATGGCATCGATTACGAGCGCGATTCCGGGAACCGCACACTGCCACAGCAACAGAGCGGCCTCAGCGTTTACACTTACTGCAACAGCCCAGACGCGTGACACGCTCAAGACCAGTGTACTGCAGATCCAACGTCGTCCCCGGCGCACAGCTGTGTCAGCTCCGTGAAAGAGGTCGGGTACTGCACGCGCGACTGGCTTTTGCCTGAGATCCAGTAAGAAGAATCGATGACTTACTGCGTGACACAGTTGGCTACGGAGAGCCTCGCAAGGCAGTCGCCTTAGTGGCTTGGTACCTGAAGCGGTCAGCGTACCTGGATGAACAGACGTTATTGAGACTCGGATGCCAGGTTGGAGACTTTGGAAATCGGGCCTTGCACCACCCGACCAAGTTCATCGCTGCGGACCACACAGGTGCCCAAGCTGGGCAAAATCGAAGACGAAAGAAGCCCTGCGGCCTCGCCACCGCCCGAGCGGCCGAGCGCTATGCAAGCATCGCTTACTTCTCAAACCACACAGACTGCATTCCCGTCCCATGCCAATGAGACTGATCCTCCTTGTAGTTCTGTAATAGGCCATGATGGAAGACAGGCAGAAGTGACCTGTTCAAGTCTGTCAGCTAGTGGATCATATCCCGAGGGAGTGACGACTTCGGTACAGCTCACCCAACTAAACTCTAGGATCCAATGTCTAACTCAAAATCCACTCAGGCCTTTCTACCAAGGCGTGCAAACCCGAACGGAGTGAAAAACACAGAAATGGCTAGAGACTATGCTACATAACAACATAGAAAATGCGGTTTCTAGCGTACGTGATTAGTGTGCGTGTATCTGCTCTACAGTTCCTGCTGCAATTCCTTCCGTTCCATACGTATATAGTCAGAGCAACGACTCGGTATGACATGCACTGTTGAGTGGATAGCGTTTCGCGATGGAACGCACCGTCCGTCAGCACCGCTCACTCGCCCAGGATCCTACGCACCGTCAGCAACTCCCATACACTCGCACAAGAGTAGCACTTACCCAACAGCGCCCATCGCGACGCAGCCCAGCAGGAGGCTGATCAGCGCACACGCCTGGCGCGCGGCGCTGCTCCGCCACAGATGCGGGTCGAGCACGAAGTCGCCCGCGAGCATCTCGACGCACGACGCGTAGATGAGCATGCCCGCTGATAGCGCGGACATGAGTCCGCGTATCAGTGTCACCTTGGCTGCACACAGACAGGGGCGCGTCAGCTCTGCGGTGTGAGGTGGGTAGCGGGGACTTACCGCCCTCGCTGCGTCCGGGCTCGAACGCCGCGAGACCGATGCCGATGCCGACGGGCGTCGTGATCGCGAAGGAGAGCGCGAGGATGGGCTTGAGGAGCTTGAAGCCGACGACGTCTGCAGGACACGCTCAGTCACAGTACGTGTTGGGAGATATCGATAGGCACGTACGTCGTGCAGCCGCGGCAGGGAGCGTCGCTATCCGGATGCCCAGCGACAAACCTTCGAACAGCTGGTGGAAGACGATCGCGGTCACGAGCGATGCTGCGACGACGGTCAGCGGTCTCCGCAAAAAATGAACGGAAGCGAGGGTTGGGCACTTACTGAACTCTGGGCCAGACGTGATCGCGAGCGTCAGGCCGATGACGAGCGAGTGTATCATGATGCCGATCTCCAGCATCTGCATGTATGCGCACGCTCAGTGCACACACGACCAAGACACGGGTGCAGGGCCGACGCACCAATATCCCAATAACCTGCCTGCGCATCCCGACCGTCGCCTCCGGCCCGTCCAGCTCGCCGTCGTCTTCGCTGGCATCTCCGTGGTCCGCAGACCACCTCTCCATGTCCATATGCACATGCCCGTGGCTGTGCACGTGTGCGTGCCCGCCATGGTAGTGGTGGCCATGGCCGTTCTGCGCGTGCCCGCCTGCGTGCAACGGCTTCGCCACCTCCCTCGCCTTCCCCCGCATGCTCCCGTGGACAGTCTCTGTGGGGACATGGTCGTCGCCCTCGTCCAGCCCGAACCACCCGAGCCAGGGCTTCGTGCTGCCGTGGTGCTCCGCATGCGAGCCGCGCTCCTCGTGCCGGTGGTGTCCGCCCAGGAAGATCTCCTGGCTCGTCTCCGCGATCGCACTCCGCCGCTTCCCGCCATGCTTCGACCGCGGGAAGGTGTGTGCCCATGATGCTGGTCGTGGAGCGGGGCGGGCCGCAGCGCCGTACGTCGGCGCGTCATGACCGACTAGGGGTGTGGATGCGTCGGCGCTCGGCGGCGCGTTCACATCGGCGGGCGACTCAGGGGGTGCGAGAGGGAGCGGTGCGTCAGCGACGTGCCCCTCGTCCGTGGAGGCTTCATGCGCGGGCGAATGGGCCCGACGGGGCGTCGGTGACGAAGTGGAGGGGGTGTCACAAGGCGAGGGCGGCTGCGATGCATACGATTGGAGGCGGTCCACGTAAGACGTAGAGATGTCTTGAACCGTCGTCAGTGTCTCCGTTATATGATGAGAAAAAAAGCGACGTACATTCAACGAGGAAAATGAGGAGTAACGAGCTGAGGCTATACACATAGTGAGCCCCTGATGTCTTCTACTCGGATGCGTTCGCACTCACACAATCATGCCCACCCATTTCGACACCGCCCATCGCTCGGTGACTGCAGGGCTCAGCAACGCTTCGTAGGCGTCCTGCAAGAGGTGTCCGAAAGCAGTCGAAATGATGATGCCCGTCCCGAAGTGCTTTCCGATGAAGAACACTACTCCCGGGACGCGTACGCCGGGCAGTTTCTGAGACAGGCTTGGGAAGCAGGAGGCTACGTCGTAATCGGTCAATGTACAGAGATATCTTATCGCAAAGGGCTGCATACCAAACAGAGAGACTACGAAGAGTCCGACCATGAGCCATATACGCGTCTCCACCCAGGTGGCGATCTCGCCAATGGGTTCATGATTAGATAGCACAAGGGGCATCTTCTCGAGCTGCCGCAGCGACAACTGTACTGTCGTCGACATCGGTCCTGTTTCGTTCGATGTAAGTGCTGGTAGAACGGTCATGTTGCGGGCGTGCTGTTGCGTGCGGGGGGAGGAAAGTGGACCAAGCCGGTCGCCGTCTGGAGGCTATAATTGGCGGGTAAGCGAAAGAAGATGGGCCGCGCGCACAGCAAATGGGAGGAAAAGGCAGTCAAGGCGTTACGGCGTGCGGAGTGAGCACCGGGTCATACCCAGGGCGCGGGCAGTCGCGAGTACCGTGCCAGTCGCCCCAAGCGCTGCCCAATCAGCGACGCCCACTCTGTAAGCTATGTCCGCGCCTCCTCCAGCTCGGGGAAGAGTCAGAGTACCACACTCGGTATTTCACAGCGCCCTCAGACACACTGACCACAGTTATCACGAAAAGGAATGAACCAGAAGTTGGATGGTGGCCGCGCCAGCGTTGTATCATTCTACAAGCGTCTAGCGTAGGCGTCAGGGCAGCTCATAGTATTATTGGGTAGCCCTCTAGCATTTTACCTCTGAGTTCTGACTGTACGGGTACGCGCCACGCTCGCGCTGTGAGCTCTCGTTGGCACGGGGATTCAAAACAAGGAACCTGAGGCGTCGGAAGGAGAATTCCACGGACCAATAGCCTGCGTGGGCCCGTCTCAAGTACACAACCGCACATCCGCATGACGTAGAAAACTACCATTGCAGAAGGCCCGGGATTCCAGATAAGTATGGGCAATACAACGTGGAGAAACACAGTTGGGTCTGACGAATTTGTGGCACGTTAAAAATTATGCGGATGACTTGCCCATCGACTAGCTGTCAAGTTACTATACACACGGGAAAAGACTATGTACTGTGGCGGGCTCTGGGGTTCAATATAGAAAGCTGGGAAGGTTGTCATGATACGCATAAGTGAACCGAGCAGGTCCACCCCCGTATCAGACTGGGGCGCCTGTTCGCGCTAAGAAGTCCGTTGGACATGATGAAACCACGGCATCGCAATTTTTTTTGAAATAAATTGAAGTATTTTGAGCACTAGAATGAAAGACGTGGGCCAACGGTGCTCGACGGTGGCCAAGTCGGGATCTCGGCGAACCGGGGACCGAGGCGCGCCGGGCTATAACGTTCCGTATAAATTCTATAAATGGGAATCACTGGACGCCGTTGCATACACGTGCAAACACCGGCCTCTCAGTGTCGAGCTCGCCGCCACTTTTCCTGCTGCCCGAATGCAGACACAGGCACTTGAATCATAGAGTCTCACGGAAGCACGGACACCTCATGGAAATGAGCTTGCTGCATGCGCATTTATATCGCACGTGGTGTGTCAACAAATACTATTCACGACTCGGAGTGTCGTAGAATTCTAGGAACTTGCGAGTTTTTCATGAGGGCAGTCGACATCTCGAATGTCACTCTGAAGCTGATCAGAGCAACTGGGGGAAGGTACGTTCTTTCTGTCATAGTCACGGAGCTCGGAATAGCGAGCCATTAACATTGCACAGAGGGCCCGAGCAGGCTCGCTGTCTCCACTGCACACCAGCCCCGCACCAGTGGACTACTCACCTCCTGATCGTGCTTCAGCAGGTCAAACCATGGTTTAGCCATTTCAAGATAGTGATCATTCGGTATAACTACCACTGAAGCCAACGAGTTACGACGTAGCGCGGAGATCTGGCATGCGAGCACGCCAAGAGGCAGCAACTCTGCCTGGCGCCGTTTATCGTGTGCGTCTATGCACGACGGGGTAAGTCGGCTTCGTGCTAGTACTGTCGCGCACTTGATGTTTTAGGAAGACGGTATTTATCGCCACGACCGGCTCGTCGTGATTAACGTCGGTTCGAATCCTCGGCGGCCTAGGATCCTGTGGCCCACGCCCTAGCGCTGTGCTCGTTCCGAGGTGTCGACGCATCCCGCAACCGTACCTAGACGCAGTATCTAGATCAAGACTATAGATTTTGCCCTCACGCTACCGAAACCCTGTGATCCTTCGTCTATGACCAGGCCTGAGATCTGAGATCTGGCGTGCTCGGGTATTCGTTCAAATATAAAGCAGCGGGAGTGTGCATGCCGGCTCGCTACGTGACGTAGCTTTGCAGCCACGCACTCACCACGGTGGACTGTGTTCGCGCTTTAGTTTGCCAAGGTGAGCTGATGGGGTGTGTGTCAATGAGGAACGACTGTCTTCCTTACTTGTAGATGGCCCGCCACGGACCACGGAGACCAGAGTCAATGTGTCAATGGTAGTCACGTATACTAGAGTTCACACACATCTCAAGACACTTCGAGCAACTCAGCGAGGCGAGTAGTGGGCCACAGGCTTCTGCGACTGCAGATCGTCGTAGGCTGGACAGGCCCGTCACCTAGCGCATACGTCCCGGCGTAGTTCAGCTTGTTTGTATACTACATCGAACCTTTAGGGGAAGATTGCACACATACCGAGTCAGTGTTAGTTTTGATGTGCACCATCTCATAGTACATATAACATAGTGCCAGCCTGCATTGATGCACTGAAATGCGACAAAAGCTTACATTGATGTTTGCACCTAAGTAAGATGACTACAAACCGCACCTCGGCGTTCCCATTGAATTATTAAATATTGGGCCCATGGCCCCCCCATTGTTCGCTCTTTCTCGTTCGTTCCGCACCCTCTCAGCCATCTCGACCGCCACGCCATTCTTGTCCATTACACCGCGTCAGCGGTCCAGGGGCGGATGTCAGTTTGATGATGATGATGAATTCTGCATTTATAACCGCCACAACCAGACAAGTCGTACTAAGACACGGCGACTGCCAGTGCATAAGGCAGCAGGCATTACAATGCACCATGAGCAATCCGGTAAGTTAGTCCTGTCGGGTATATGTATCGTTAGTCTATGTTTTTTGTATGTAGTAGATGTCGGGGTTGCCACAAGCGCGTCCGTGGCACGTGACCTGGCATCACGTTCCCCCCTTCAATCTCGCAGTCAGTTCTAATTCTTCCTCCTTCCTTCATCCCTCTCCACTTGCATCTGCTGCATCTTTGATTACTCAAAGACGACACCTCAGGAATTGGCTACGTTGATTTGCTCCATTTGCACCCCTTCGAGCGTCCCCGGCCAACCGTCGCATATTCGCGCGAGTTCTGTGGGACTGGATGTCCAGCCCCAAGGGCCAGCACTACTGGAAGCAACTGAGAGAAGTTCTGACAGCAGGGAGATGGGGCGATCCATTTCCCGCTAAGACGCCTAGTGGCGGACCGCTGTCATGGCCCGAACTCTTGCGCAAGTTCAACAAGCATTGCCCCGGACATTCGCACGCGGCAGAACTTGCCTTGCAAACACAATCGCTCTCGCTCTTGATGTCAGCGAAGGCTGCCGGGGTGGGACTTGATGGGAACGCAGCGAGTGCAGCCAACCAGCTCGCTCTAGGTGAGGAGTGCATGTTGCACGAGGAGAGGTTGGAAGAGGCTGCTGCAGGCTATCAGGCGCTGAAGGGTTTGGAAACGTCAAATTCCGACGTATGTAGTCTCTATCGCCTGCTGCTATTCCAATTGACGTCTGTCTGCTGAAGTCGATAAAGCTGGCAGTGGCATACTACGCGTATGCTCTCAGACGGCCATCGGAATGCCTCGCTACATTAGCAGAGGTCCAGAGTTTGCTGAGCACGGACAACTGCGGGCCATCTTCGACGACACGGAACTCTACCCTCACACTTCCAGTGCCGAATGGCGGGCCCGGTGGATCCGTCTCCTCTGCGTGGACGGGAAGCGACATCTCTGCCGTCTCCCTCGCATCTATAGCAGAAGTCAGTGACGGGAGTGCTTGGGCTGCGACGGAGCGCATACGCAGCATATGCTTGCAAGGCATGTCGCACGAGTCCATCACTCCGGACGACCCGCAGAAGGCCCTGGACGCGTACCTCACCGCCCTGCCTCTCGTATCTGGCGCGATCGCCGACATACCGCCCTACATGTCCACTCAGCCAGCGTCAGCCCCAGCGGGGCCCACAACCGTGGACACGACCTCATTTGGGCGGTACCGCGAACTCTGGCGATGGGTCGAGCGGCTGCTCCGGCGTGCGATCTTACTGGCGTCGCGGCTATGCGACGTGCGCAAACAGGGCAACGAGGCGACGTCAATCTGGACACTTCTTGACAGATACCACTCATGCAGCGCGCACTGGCCGCCGATGTTCCGCCCTGTGCAACGCTCGACCGTCGCGGTGCTCCACCTTCGGGCGTTTGTCCTGCGTGCATACGCGTCGCCCACGCAGACAACTATTCCGACTTCACGAGCCGGCGTCGAGAAGCCGCACAGGTGGATCAGCGCCGCGCGCTCCGTCATCCAGGAGTACCGCGCGATCTTGAGCGTGAGCACGAAGTTTCCCAAAGCAGGCGAACGGAACGTCCAGGTCGAAGACTTGGTTGACCTCAGCGTCGCGGTGTGGGAGGCCGACGGGGCAGTCGGGGAGTACGCTGGCTGGGTCATCGATGTATGTAGCTCTCGGTGCGCGTTCTTAATGGGACAGGAGACTAACCCCGCTGAGGCAGGTGCTGTGGTGGGCGACGCGACTGACGTTCAATTCGTACAAGGTGTATCGGCACATGGCGCGGCTGCTGTATGTTTCCGGCGACGCGGAACTCGCGAAGCGCACGCTCCGTCTGTATGTACAGGTGGTGGGGAAGGCGCGCGAGACAACGCTCGCGCAGGGCGATGCGGGTACGGTGCTTGGCAACGTCGACATGGACACGGATCACAACTGGGTGGAGACGTGTGTGCAGGGAGCGCGGATGCTGTGTCGACTGGCGCTTGCGGAGACGGATGGGCGAAGTGCGCGGTTGGAGGTGAAGGAGGCGGGGACACTGATCGAGAGGGCGAAGGAGCGTTTGGATGCCAACGACAGGGAGCTGGTTGGGAGCGTCCGGCTTGTGGAAGGCATCTGGCAGTCTGTCATGGCGCAGATAAGTATGTCCTGGTCATTGCGTCTCTCTACGCATCGTATCTCACTGGTAGATAGAACAGGACCCTCGCACTAGACAAACTCGCCTCTCGGATTCCCTAGCACTTCTTCAGGCTGCAGCCGACAGTCACTCTACACCCTCCGTCCATCATCACCTTGCACTTGCTTACTCGCGCCCTGGACCCACGCTCAACCTGCAGAAGGCTATCTCGAGCGCCCGATTAGCGGTGGAAGGCGAGCCGAGTGAGATCAGGCACTGGCACCTCCTTGGACTACTGTTGACCGCGACTGGGGACTGGCGGGCTGCGCAGGGCGTGTTCGAGATCGGCGCTGGCGTGGGTGAGGTTGACCTGGCGGAGGAAGGCTCTGGTGCCGGAGACGACACAGAACTCGATACGGCCAATGGCGTCGTCGTGCATGACTACGCCACGCAGTCGCAAGTTCCGCGAATTAATGGAAACGGCAACGCGGACCCTCTTACGAACGACGATTCGCCGAGGCAGGCTAGTCCGAGCGCAAGTTTACCAGTCACCCTGCTGGATCGGAATGCTCAGAGCATACCTGAATCGGCCACGTTGCTGCGTCCCATTGGAGATCGACCCCCACCCTCTAGGAATGAGGCATTCGAGCATGCGCTGCAGTTGAGAATGTCTCAGTTGACCCTTGCTGAGTACGTTGAGGGCCCGGAGGGCGCTGGTGACCGATGGGTGGAAGTATTCTATTGGTTCTCAGAGAGGCGTGAGCTAGGAATCGACGACAGTACGTTCTCGGTTTCCCTGCCCCGCAGCCCTATCTCCACGGCTGACCATGTTTAAGGGAGATTGTCCATTGATAGCAGAGCTGATACTGAAGTACGGTCCACGGTGCCATCTACGGAGAAGACCGCGATAGCACCCTCGAGCTCTGGTCGCAAGTCGTTGCATCTTCGAGCTTCCATAGACACGGAAAAGATACCCATGCAAGACACGCCTATACCCATTACCGTCACGCCTGCGTCACCGGGCATACCTCCATCATCAAACGATGACCATAGCACCACGGAGGAAAACATCCACGAGAGGCGCTCGTCCTCGTTTGATGATCCTAATCGCGACATGTCACGAGGGAAGAAAGTACGCGAGGCGGTGAAGCGGAATGTACATAAGGGCCAGGCTGGTATCACGAAGAATCTCAAGAAAATAGGGCACAACGTTGGGAAGCACGGTGGCGGACATCCAAAGCGTTCAAACTCTGCGCCCGGTGAGTAATCATGTCATCATTCTTCCGTCAGGGCAAAGGAGCTGACCCACGAGGAAGATCTACACGCTGTTTTGGGTCATTCTCCGTACCAGGCCTCCTCTATACATCTTCGACAGCACTACAGTATACATACCTCGCAGCAAGATCTGTCTATTGCAGACCTGCCGCCACCGCCTCTGCTACCTCCCCCGCCCCCGTCACAGTCTCCTATGTCGACGCTGCGAACCCAGGGCGTACGCGCTGCGAGAGATCGGCGATTGTTGAGCAACCTTTGGCTGATGTCTGCAGCAACATTCCGCAGACTGGGAAAAATTGAGCAGGCGAGAGCCGCGATTCAAGAAGCTGAAGTTAGGGACGAGAACAATCCAGCAGTCTGGGTACAGGTGCGATTCATCAACGTGCACGATGGACATGCACTGATGTCGATCTAGCTTGGCTTGTACTATATGGCCCTCAGCAACCGACATCGCGCCATGGAGGCCTTTCAAAAAGCGCTATTTATTGCACCCGACGACATTTCTGCCACTATCCATCTGTGCCGATTATACCTCACACCGTCATCGACCCAGCCCCAATTGTCGAAAGCTACCCCAGAGCGGCCAAGTCGCGACAACATAGATCTTGCTGTAGGTCTCCTGTCCGATCTCACTCGTGGCGCTGCATGGGATGTGCCCGAGGCTTGGTATTTCCTCGCGAAACAATACGGGGTGCAGGGCAGGAAAGACAGAGAGCGCGAGTGTCTTTGCTTCGCATTGACGCTTTCGGAGTCCCGCGGGCTCAGGGACCTTGGTGTCGCCGTTGGTTGGTGTCTATGACGAGTCTATCTTCTAATGAGATACACAAACCGAATGCTACATTTAATCGATGGATTCGAATATCGGCACTCAATACTCCAGTACTCGCCCAGAAGCTGGGACCTTACGGGGTGTCCCGGGCCGGGTCGACGTCGCGCATTTAATTGTCCGCAGTATTTGCACCTATTGATATGTTGCCTTATGAGGTTTCATACTGAACGCCGTCGGCGTGAATGTCGGACCATAACTTCTCTACATAATCCGCTTCCTAGACCCAGGAACTGTGAGATTTTAGCTGCATAACACAAGGCTGGCGCCCTGAGCAGCTGGGTACAATGCTTTGGCTCGCCTTACCTACTGATTCCGAGGATCTCGGCTGGCACGACCGCTGCCAATTATTATCGCACATTCTTGAAGATTATGATCCCTTCAACAGATAGCCCTATCACAGATTATGGCTCTATTGTCCGGTTTCTGTGAGTGTGAAGATGTAAGCCGTGCTTAGTGAGTTTGTTCCGCCTTGCCACAACGGTCCGTCGCCCCGCAAGAAATGAGCGCCACTCCGTCGAGGGATGAAGTATCAAGAGTCTGACCTCGACATGCATGACTCTATTTGCGTTTATGTTGCTATCTGGTTGTTCTGACAAGAATGAAATGTGGATCGCCCAGCCCGTAAGAAACACGTCTGATCTCAGTTGCTGTGGCAACCTTGTTGTATTATAATGGTCCAAGCGGCATGATGCCACATACAGGTCCAAGCTGCCTGGTCAACCGGGCCACACGAACTCGAACTCGCCACTCTCCTTCTACCACCACTGGAGGCCTCCTTCATCAATCACTGCTAGGCCAATGGCGTCCACCAGCAATCCATCGGACTACTACAACACTCTAAGATACTTCACCACGGACGGCTCCGCCATACACGTAGACCCTCCATTCGGGCCATTACTCAAGCTCGGCCAACACGATCGCCTCATCAATTCGAAACTACTGGACCCCAGAGTCGCCGATGTCGAGGCGCCCCACACCGTCGAGGGGCTGTTCAACAGGCTTATCGGCGAAGTGGAGACCACCGGTATCGCCGCAACGCTCCTCTTCCATGTGCAAGCCGACTTCGACGATCGCCTGAAGAAGGTCACTGCGGAAACGCTTCACAACTACAGAGAGATGCACGAAACCATGCAAGCTCTGGAGGAGATGGTTAGGCGTAGCTCCCAAGAGTCGTCATCCTTTGAGTGCGCCACTCCCAGTTCCATCAGATTCGCCATTGCTTACGCTTAGACGTGATTACGTTAGAAAGAGGCTGAGACAGCTCAAGAATCAACTAGCGCACATATACAAGCACGGCATGACCACAGGCATGCCGCCACAGACAGAGGGTACTGACAAGCCACTGTATGAGCGCGAGCGCAAACCTGCCGAGCCTCCCCTCAGCCAAACAGAGAAGCAGTTTCGATTGCGAACCTGCGGGACATCCTACGGGAATGACCGTTCCGGGGAAAGAGCCTTCAACTGGCACAATAAGAACATGCGTACAGACATCTTGGCTGACAAGTTTGAAGATGGACATTCGCGCAATAAGTCATCGCAGAAGGAGTCATCACGCGATAAAAAGTCTGGGACGAAGCTTGAGGATATCGACAAGCGTATCGCGGCAAGGATTGTACAACGCCACGGTGTAGCTCGCCAGCATGTTTGGGCCCGCATCTTCACGAAAGAACAGTTGCGCGAGAATTTGGAGTTCCTCGAAGACCAGGAGCCGAAGCTGTCGAGAATCTGGGACAGCCAAAGGAAAAATGTGGTCAACGGCATGTGCGGGACAGCAATCCCAATACCAAAGCTGATGTGTGTAAACTCGCCTGGCATTCTGTACCGCTGCGCTGACCGTGTGTTCCCACCGAGCAGGCCGCATCTCAAGCAGTGCGAAGCGATGGCGCATAACCTGGAGTCGAAGCTGCACCCCGAAGGCCACGGGAAACCGATTCCATTACTGGAGATCTCGTTTAACAAGCCAGTCGATGAAATGTCTGAGGCAGAGATGCGAGAACTGCTGAAGTCTCTTCCTGTCACTATTTGCGTGGACCCGACTGTCTTACAGAGGCACTGCGGGTTTGAGGACACCGAGTCCCAGGAACAGGATGGAGCAGAAGGAGGTGATGTGGAGGACGAGGAGGACGAAGACGAGGACGGGGGCGAGGTAATCGAGGACGAGGACGAGGACGAGGACGAGGACGAGGTAGCGCAGGTGCGCCAGGACAGCGGGAAGGAAACGTCAGTGAGCTTCGTGCCTCCGCCACCTCTTGGAGGGCATTCCATGGTGACTGGCGGGATCAGGTTCGGAGAGACATCGTTCAATGGTGGTAGAGGCCCCAACTGGCCTACGCAGACATACTCTAGCGTCCATCCTGCGTTCTCCGCAGGACAAACGAGTGGGGCGAGCAGCGCAGCCCCAGATCGTCCAGCGTCTGTGGAACGTCGTTCCTCCAGCACAACCCCACAACAGACGCGAAAAATTCCCGAGAACCCCATAGTGACGCAGCCGTCATTTACCACCTCGAAGAAACGTGCACGATCTCTTGAAGAATTGGGGACACGAGACAATTCGGATGCCCGAGAGCCACGCGCTCATCTGTATGCGGACCCGGACGTGAACCCAAAGAAGAGGAAGCTATGTTGATTGTTCCTACGCTCGCAGCACTGGCCTTGAGACGTATTATTTCGCTCGAATGTCCATCGGTTCCTCTTCGGGTCTTCGAAGATGAATTTGACACGCCTGAAATATATCATTTATTTGGCGTATGCACCTGTTCGTTCGAATGACTTACTGCTCCTTGTCCACGCTGTCATATCCTAACGTGTGTCCGTGGGCTGGATTGAGCAAGTCCGGCCTCGAAGAAGCAATGCCGCACATTTCATGATAGTGTTCAGTCACTCGAGAGAAACCGCGTCAGGGAGCTTGACGTGCGCCTGCTGCAATGGAAGCTTCATGGAACCTAGCAACCTGATAGATGTTTCGGGACGGCCTTCCTGGGTGAAGCCGTGAACTTGAATAGGGTCTTAGCGTGCTTCACGAAGATCGCACATACCAGACAAGCACTCCGACTGGCTGGGTGAATAAGCTTCCGTTAATATTGCACGACAAGCGCGTGAGCTTGATCCTCGAGGCATCCCACGCGCCTCGGAGCCAGTCTTCACACTGTTGCATGAATAGCAAGGCGTCATATTGAATCAGCTTCGCAGGAGAAGCAGACCGCAGAAGCATCACCAGTCCCTGAATGCTGCGATACGCCGAGATCGGGACCCTGACTTCGCAGCTGCCTGTCTCCCCGAGCGTGGCGGCCCCGTGTTCCGGCAATCTGGATGGAGCACAGAGATCCCACCGCAACCTGGGGATCTCCGCTATGAGACATCCAGATGCCTGCTTCGCGGTTCTCCCGTTGTCACTATAATGGTGATAGAATCATCCAATTCCGACCATCATCCGCCCACCCATCGAGAAGTAGATCGCTGTCCTGGATACTCGACTGAATTGTTCCTTGCATAGGAATGCCGTAACCAGCCCAATGGCCGCGGGGTGAATTTTTTTCGGTGAGCCGCGGCACAAGCTGGGAGGGCGATCTGAGTGAGAGGAAGTGAAGGACCCCCGATTATATGTGGGGAAGCCTGAATCGCATCCGGACATGAATCGTCTATTTGGGGGGCTTATGCCTGTAG